>JAUPMG010128655.1:0-11551 GCA_031762675.1 Pachysandra terminalis | reverse complement strand
AATTTGAAATGGGAACAAGAGGAAAGAAAAAGGAAGAAAGGAGTTAACGGATGTTAACTTCATTTTCGTCTACATACATTTTCTTTGGCCGTGGGGTCCACCACCACGTGTCGGCACCTCCTTTAGTTAGCAGGATAGATAGCAAGAACGTTAGCAGAGGATCCGGCTCCCATAAATTGGTAAATGTATCACATGAGGCTTCCTTCCTAAGCCCTATTCCCCTATACCTTGAAAGGTTTAAAGTCTCAGGATCGGATCGGACTGGTCCGGATCATCCTGGACCGGTGGTACCGGTTGGGACCGATTGGTACTGGACCTTTCTAAATCCATATTGGACGGTCTAATTCATTTAAAAAAGAAAAACACTGGACCAGTATTGGCCAATCCATATCGATACTGATTGTACCAGTTCAATCCAAAATCTCACATTACAATTGTTGTATCGTGGCTTGGGACCAAACCAATCTTGGTCAATCCTAATACAGACCGGACCGGACCGACCGATCCTTTAAACCTTGATACCTTGAGTTTTGTGGGGCTAACACTCCATGTGCATGTCACTTTCTTACTCGTACTCCTTTGTCTCCAAATTCGCCCCACCACCGCCACCACCACCAACTATTTCCTCCACAACAAACAACATGCTTTCACCACTAAGAACCTATTCTCCTCCTTTAATCCTTTCCCCACACACACCCACAAGCTCCAAAAGAGACCCTGCCATCCCCAAAAGCAACCTCTCATCACCCATCCCTCTTTTCTTTCACATGATTCCAACTTAACAGCTTGCACCTAACTTTGCTGCTGCCCTTCTGTCCTCTTCTCCATCACCCATTAACACCACCCACCAACACCATTTACACCAGATATTGACTCCTCCCATCAATTCTTAAGCTACCTCGTAATACCCTCTGTTTTTTTTAATGTTAAGTTGAAGAACAATTTTTTTTTTTTTTAAATAATGTTTGTTCATGCATAGGCCTTGTGGGTTTTCAAGATTTGCTCTGGAAATCCCAATCCTAGCAAATATTTCATGAGGGTTTAGTCATTTAGGTTATAATGGGTGGCTCAAAAGATCATGCCTTGGTGCTTCAAACCCAAACAAGAATCACCGATATGGTTTATTCATCTAACTCAAAATGATACAAAAGAGCTGCAATGTCTGGTGATGAATCAGCCTCATCCTCCCTCCCAAGTGAAGAAGAGGCTCCAAAAATCACAGAAGATAAATGGTGGAAAAAAAAAAAAGAATACAGATTTAGTTATCATTATTAATCTACATCAAATTCAGAAGAAAAAGAAAAAGAAAAAAATGCAAAACAATGACTTAATCGGTCTAGACTAAGAGTACTGCAACACCTACAAACAATGCTAACAAGGCCAAGCTACTTCCATGTACAAACGCGCCGGATTTCGGGGTGGTGGAGCCCCCTGGTGGTGGTGAAGACATGGAACCAGGAGCGGCGTTTGGCTCGGAAGGAGCTGATCCGGGTGCAGATGGAGAAGGTGGTGAAGGAGGTAAGTTCGTGGACGGTCCCGGCGACACTGACGGAGGAGTCGCAGACGTCGGTGGAGACGCCGTTGGAGGCGGCGATGAAGTGGGTGAGAGAGACGGAGGAGGTGTCATAGTAGGAGGAGTGGACATAGAACTTGGGGTTGGAGCTTCCGTTGCCATGGGTGGTGGAGTCGTAGAAGCCATGGGAGGAGGGGGAGAAGCCATGGTTGTAGGAGGAGTTGCAGCTGATGTAGGTGGCATTGATATTTGAGCAATGCTTGATCCAAAGAGAGCTAGTGAGACGAGTAGAGAGAGCATGGCATGAATGAAAGCCATGACTCCTTGAGCAACAAAGAGTTGAAGATAACCAGAGAAAATTGATTTAGAGAGAGAGAGAGGGAGATGTTGTTGGTGGTATGTGAGTCTAGTCTTGTGTTGTGGGAGAGAGAAGTGAATGAGGTGAAGATAATATATAGAAGTGGACAAGCAACAAGCAATGGCTAATGCAATTAGGCTTAAGGTTTTGTGGTGGTGATTGTCTTGTTTTTTTTTTTTTTTCTTCCTTCTCTTTTCTTCTCTCATTTGTGAAGAAAAGTCTATCTGTAATTATTCCAAAGTTTTGAGTGTAGGTTGGCTCTCTTTAACAACGCGTTTCAAATCACAATTGTTATAACTCAAATCGGAAATCTTCGTTGGAGATTCAGAATTTGGATTTGCAATCCTCACTTCAACAAAACTGGGAGTGACAAGACAATATCTAGCCAAATCAGGCTAAATATATAATAGTGCCCAAAATATGTAATTCAAGCAGTTAGCATTCATTTATTGTACATATGATTTTTTAACAACGTGGTGGAATCCTATCCCTCCATTATTACTACAATTAGGCTGCAAAGATTAATAGAGCACAGAGATTTTGTTGCATAGTGGATCAGACGGATATAAAGCTTATTTTAGATAACATTTTTCAGAGAGAGAAGAAGAAAACGTTTTATACACTAACAGGTTATCCCTTAGGTTGGGTTTGGTTTGCGTCATTCTTGTGGGAAACGAAAAGGAAAGTGGTGGGGCTCACTTTTTCCTTTTGATGTTTGGTTGTATGGAAAAAGGAAAAAATTTTCTTAAGAAAAAAAACAGCCATAAACGTTTTCCGACTAACTTGGTCCGATTTTGTGAGAAAGGAAAAAGGAAACTTTTTTCTTCCCATGCTACCCTTCTCAAAAACCCCTATTTACAATAGTTGACATTCATATATATATATAAATTAAAAAAAAGTCTTATTAATATAGAAACAATTAATAAGATAATCAATATAATATAATAATATTATAATATTTTTTTATTCCATCTTTGCCCTCACTTGCAACTATTTAATCAATATAATATAATACATTATATAATATAATATAATAGTATAATATATAATATAATATATTATATTATAATATAATATTATATTATAATAATAATATAATATTATTATTATAATAATTATATTATTATAATAATATTTTATGGGCTTAAAATGCTAAATAAATATGATTTATGTTAGAAGGGTAAAAAAGAAAATTGTGTTCAGGATTCTTATGATTTTCTTGCTAACCAAATACATATACAGGATTTTCATTCAGAATCATTCAGTTTTCCTGTAACAACCAAACAACAACAAGAAACTTATTTTCACTTTCTTTTCATATTATTTTTTTTTTCCTTTGACGCTAACCAAACGCAATCTTAGATTGTATTTGGAACCTTAATTTTTCTTTTCGAGAAAAAAAGAAAAGAAAATGGTAGGGACATCAAGTTTTCTTGTTTAGTTGAATAAAGAAAAAAAATAAGATAGAGAATATATGATAGCTAGTGGTTGTTTTTATTAGCCCGAAATCACCGGTCATAATATCTGAGCTTTAATATTTAAGTTAGGGTCAATAAGGGAATATCAACAACATCACCAAGGGCGCATCCGTCTTTTCAGCTCAATCATTTTATCTCAATTTTGCACTAACTTCAATGAAGGGATAAGAAAGGCAGGGAAGGGATCATCACGGGTTAACATCTTCGTCATCTTGATATCTCTGCAATTTACGATTAGTTCCTTTCAATATCTCTTTTTCTTTTTCTTTTTTATTTTGTTTCTAGTTTTAGGAGATGATTAGAGAATATTTTCCTTAATTTACAATAAGGAAGGTTAAAAGTAACAATCAAGGTTTTTATTCTCGGGATCCTGGATCGGATTGGTCCGGGCCGATCACTATCCTGTATTGGATCGGTCTGGATCGCCGATCCGTTATTGGATCGGCCGATCTTGATCCGATTCAACTTTTGGATCGTCCTTTGGTGAAAAAAAAAATAGATTGGTTGGATCGGAACTTATCAGTATTGGTTGGATCGGTCCGATCTAAAGCCACTTGATACAATAAGTTGGATCGTGGCTTGGGATAGGACCGGTGCTAGCCGATCCCAATCCGAATCGGCTGATCCAGACCGATCCTTGAAACCATGGTGACAATGTACCGTATTAAAAAAAAAAGTCAGTGAAAAATGAAAAAATACAGGTAATTTGTGTAAAAAAAAGAAAGAGAAACAAGAGAAAAAATAATTCAAGCATACACGAGAATAGATTTACGTAGTAGTTCGACAAATAGTGTCTGCGTCCACGGATGCTCTACTATTCTCCAAAGTTCAGAAGAAGAAAAAAAAAGTGTTACAAAAAGCAGTCACAAAAGTATGATAAATACTATGTAATTAATTAGGGCTAAACATAATATAAAATAAAATTACTATTATATCCTTAGAACCCTGAAATTGATGGTTGGATCATCAATAGCATCAGTCTCCACATAACAACAATTCGTATATTTTTAATTTGTAAGTGTAGTATTTCAAAATTTATTTGATTCTGATGCTTATAAAACTCGAAAAAAAAAATGTTAGAATTCTAGGAGTTCGATTAAAATGATTCTTGAACTTGTCACCTAATTGACAATAAATACGGAACACATACCGTCTCAAAAATTGTATGCACAAACATCAATATTATGGATTTCACAGGTATAATCAATCAAGTAGCGAGTTCAAAAATCTTCTTAAATTTACCATGCTTCACAAGATACCTTTCTATGCTTTGGTCTGCTAGTCACATATGTGTTTAATATAAGCAAGAGACAAACAATTGAGACGAATCTAACTCGTTGAAGCCTTAAATTTACAAGTATCACCAAACATAAACAAAACAAAAAACTACCATAATAGATAATAATAGTGATCGTGCAAATGGAAAAGTTTATCCACCTCTTTATCTATAGCTTTATCTATAGCGTCTCTTTGCATATTAAGTTTTAGCTTGTAAAAGATAGCTTTGAAACGATTAGTCTGGAGTCTCCAGAGGTAAGTCTGGAGTTCGAATCCCACTAGAAGCACCATTATAACAGTTAATGACATTAATTTAATTACAAGAAAAACATTATTATGTTATTTTATTTTGAAATATGGAATAAACTGTGGTCATTAGTTAAAATTTTATTAATTTTATTCTAATAGTATTACATTATACATATTCATTTAAGGATTATCATATTAACATTTCAATAAACCTTAAAAATCAAAATTATTGTCTTCCATTATATTGACCAACATGTTAGAGTCATTTTTATTATTAAAAGTCTAGGCCCTATCATTATTACTGTTAATAACATTATCCTGAATTAATATTTATCTCCCTTAACTTTTGTTGCTTAGAAAGATTGAGAAGTCCATTAACTGTTATTTAATTTACATGACAAAAATCTTAACAAAAATATTCTATGTGGATGGAAGCATCATATATAGTGATCTATCACTATAGACAAAAGAATTATTTGTTTTAAAAAGAAAAGAGAGAAAGAGTGAACAAAAGAAACTTTAATTTATGTGGCAACAATAAATTAAACCTCTTGTGTCAAAATAATAGTAATTCTTGCTTCCCTCATTTCACATTTAGCCTCATCTAGTGATGTAAGAGTTAGTGGATTGTTTTATCTACTAGTTTATCACTAATTTAATTTTAAAAAAATTAAACCCTTATTTTCTTCCAATTATACCCTTCCTTTTAAACCCCTTATTTTATAAAAATTATTATTATACAATGTATAATCCCTTCTTCAATGAATAAGTCTTCAGGGGTATTTTTGTTATAAAATAAATTATTTTTGTATTTATAAAAATTTAATTTATAAATGAGGATATTTAAGTAAAAGATAATAAAACATAACTTTTGCTTATGATAAGGGGATTTTGTATTTCAAAAAAATGAAGGGAGATCTCTTTAATTAACACATACATCAAGAAAGGTTTTTGTCATTTACCCTAAACTTAATAGTAAATTATAAAAGTCTTTCTTGAGATCTCTTCCTCTAGATTTTGTTGCTTACCCTTTTGTAAAGTATTAAATGGGAGCAAATCTTATGTGAGCAGAAGTCCTGTGAGCACCCTGTGGTGTAAAGACAACACTCAGAGTGAGGCCCACCAAAACCAAAACTGTACCCAAGAGATGAAATGGTATTTTCGCCCCTGGGTGCAATCTCTACACCACAGGGCGCCGCTCACAAGACTTCTACTCACAAAAGATCCCGGCCCATATTAAATAAAGATTTTAACTGTTGAATTTTGTTAATTTGAATTGCTTTAGTTCATGACATTAGTTGTTTAAGTAGATAGTATTGTGATCCTTATCAAAATATTGATCATGATGTTAGTTGTTTTAATTCAATCCTGCGGTTTTTGATAATTGCAATCAAATACCTGAGGTTTTTGAAACTACAATAACACTTATCAAAACCTCAAGGAGGTCGGTCAACTAATAACACTAAGTCATTAATTGATACACCTCTTATAAAGATTACCATCATGTTTCGTGAAAATGAAAATAGAGAATCGTTGTTGACAATAGGTGAGATTTCACAATAAGACCTCTCTTTTAGTCAAGAGACTAAGAGCATCTCCAATGGTTTCCTATACTTTCTCCTATTTTAGGGGTAAGTGTGGTTCAAAAGTCAAATATAGGGAAGTGCTCTTCAATGCATCTCCTTATATTTGCACTCAATCTTTTAGAGACCATCAGATGGAAAAGGGTTTTAAAAAAATTTGATATTGAAAAATTATAGCCGTTGAATTATAGGAAGAAGTTTAGGGATCCCTAAAATTTTTCCCACATTTGAGGAAAATTTTTCCCACATTTGAGGAAAATTTTAACTCCTCCCCAAAGATAGGGAGGGTTTTAGGGACGATTGGAGACTGTTTTGGGAAAAAAAAACTCCCAAGATTTGAATTTAAGGAAAAAAATAGGTGAGGATTGGAGATGCTCTAAAAGGGGTATTTAAAACATAGAGATTATCCACTTTATCTAAAAGTCATTCAATTCTTTATAAGGATATATCAATCAATGATTCGGTGTAGTTAGTTGACCCGACTCCTCGAGGTTTCTGATGAATGGTATTATCGTAGTTTCAAAAACCTCAAGGGATCTGATTGCAATTGTTAAAAACATTAAAGGGTCAAAGTATAATTTTTCCAATATAATAATACAAAGATAACTTATTTAAAACTAATATACATAAGCAAATGTGTCATTTACTTGTACACACAATATTATTGATGTTGGCTTTTAATATATATATATATATAAAACTTCGGGCTAGACTTATATTTATGCATGACCAATCCTCTAATAGTTTAACAGGCCTTTAATATTTAGTCTACCAGGTCCAATTGATGTAAAAATCATGTCCAAGCCCATCCAACAACGGACCGAGCACCCTAAGGAAAGCGGGCTACCCGGTCCACGAAAGGATAGGATGGGTCATTCTGATTGACGGGTTGATTATAAATATCGACCCAACATTTGACCCAGCTTACAAATGTTATCCAATTGAGTTCAACCGTTCTGACGATCAAAAACTTTTATATTGGGACCGGTTTGTACAAATATAACGGTTGTCGAATGAACAACAGGAACCGTAAATGAGAACGGTTTGTGGTTCTCCTAATCCGACCATATGGTCCGATCTAGTTTTAGAACACTGACCCACAAGCGGGCACAGTTCAAGTTACGGGTGCAACTCGGTTCGGTTTGGGTTGAGTTCTTTGAAGGTCAACCCAAACCAACCCAACCCGATTTGAAACCAGAACTATGAAACCCAAACACCAAACCGAATTTATTTTGTAAACCCTAAAAATCCAACCCAATCCAAGCAACAATTTTGGGTTGTTTTGGGTCGGGTTGGTTCAGGTTAGGGCTGGCAATTTGGCAGGTTGGGCCGAGCTTTACATAGGGTATTAGGGGTTTTCTGCATGCCCAAGCTCGGCCCGACCCAGTTTTCGAACCTAAGAATGAATCCCAAGCCCAGTTCTAGATTAATATTAAAATCCCAAGTCCGCCCGATTAAGCCCCGTGCTTATTATTTTCTTTTTTATTTTTCTTATTTTATTAATAAAAAATTCTTACAAGTTTTGCTATTGTCAAGAATTAAACCTAAACCTTCACAAGGAGAAAGTGACACTCTCACCACTAAGCTACAACACAAGATGTTGTCACAGATTCTTTACCCTTTCAATAAAAAGTACAAGCTTATAGTAAAATAAATGCATGGTCATTAAAACCGGATCGGGTTGGGCTTATACATGCCTAACCCAAGCTCGACCCTAAATACTTCAGGCTTCTATAAAATCGGGCTTGGCAAACCCGTGGGCACAAAAACCAGGCCTAAGCCAGATTTAAATTGGGCGGGCTCAACGGGCCCAAATTAGTCGGGCTTAAATTGCTACCCCTAGTTCCGGTTGATAAACACAATCTTGAGTCATATATTTGGACTTAAGGCAACCTGAACAATTTGCAAGTACTTAAGAAATCAAATCTAAGTTACCCAGTACATTCGTCTGCAAAGGACTTGTTTAGAAATAGCAAAAGTTTAGAGGGGTCTTTACAAACCCTAAACTCTAAATTTTACATATAATTTATTATTAACTGGGTAAATTTAGTTTGGGTTTCGGGTTGGGTCCGGTTACCCAAAGTCTTAACTCAAAATGGAATCAAATTAATTCGGATTGGCTTTTTTCAACCCAAAACTGATCCAATGTAATATAAAATCCAACCCAAACCGATTCAAAGTCGGGTTGGATCGCTTTGGGTTCGAGTTAACCCGACCCAAGTTACATCCCTAGTTCGAGCTTACCTTTTTTTTTGGTAAACGAGCTAACCTATCTACATTCGTTTTTTTTCGTAAGCTATTCTATAACGTTCAAAGAGCGGCAATTCAAGTTATACCCTTATCGAAAAAAAAAACAAAATTCAACTTATAAACAGATATCGGCGAAAGTGCAGAGAGAGAGAGAGAGAGAGATGGCCGGAGAAGACAACGGAGAGTTCTATCTCCGGTACTACGTAGGGCACAAGGGGAAGTTCGGTCACGAGTTCTTAGAGTTCGAGTTTCGTCCCGACGGGAAGCTCCGGTACGCCAACAACTCCAATTACAAGAACGACACTATGATCCGTAAGGAAGTCTTCCTCACAGCCGCCGTTCTCAAAAAGTGCCGTAGAATCATCTCCGAAAGCGAGGTTATTCCTCATTCCATACAGTTTTCTTTAGAGATTTTGGATTTTTTCCCTTCTATCTTTTGGCGTAATTTGGTTGTATTGGAACATTTTAGGGCTTCTTTGTTTATGGAGTGTTGACGATTTTTGGTTTCTTTATTAAAATTTCTCTTGATCATTTTTTGGAGTATTTATTCTTATTCTCTTTTTGTGTAATTCGTTTGTAATGGGGATTTTTAGGGGTTTTGTATTTGTAGGGTGTTGAGGATTTTATTTGTATTTAAAAAAAAAAAAATCTTTTGTATTTCCTTTTCGGATTTTGGTGGGGGTTTTAGGGTCTTCATTTGTATGCTCTTTTTGTGCAATTCGGATGAATTAGGTCGTTTTTAGGGCTTATTTGTCTGTGGGGTGTGTTGAGGATTATTGTTTTCTGTTTAAATAATATGATTTATTTTTCTGATTTGATTGGATTGTGGGGAGGTTTCCAGATCATGAAGGAAGATGATAGCAACTGGCCAGAACCCGATCGAGTTGGGCGCCAGGAACTTGAGATCGTGATGGGAAACGAGCATATCTCCTTTACTACTTCAAAGATTGGATCGCTTGTAGATGTACAGAGTAGTAAAGATCCAGAAGGACTTCGTATCTTTTACTATCTTGTTCAGGTTAGTTATTTCTTCTTACCTTAATGCATATTCGTACAATGACACACTTAGTGCGCCCAAGAAGTTGCTTTTAATCTGTCTAGGATTTTATCATTTTTTTTTTGTTTTTGTTTTAAGCTCAGATTTTCTTTGATAATCATGGAGTAGTTCCTTGCATGTTACCCACCTTTTAGACAATCTTATTTGCTCAATCTGATCCGGAGTAATATGTAACAAGAAAGCCCAATTTTTAGTGGGAATTTGGAACTAGATACAGGCAGCTGATTAAAAGCATAGCAATGCAGCTTGACCTTGAGTCCTTGATACTTGAATGAAGGTTTACATTGATGTTCACGGCTCGAGTAATTTTTCCCTGCAACCATGCTCAATCACCCTTTATAGAAAACGTTGCTATACTGGAGGAATATAATTCCAATTGCAGACCCTAGATCGTTGGGAAAAGTATAGATGAGCGTGATGATGATTCATTTGAACTCAGAGTGGAGAGGATTATGAATAACATACTGTTTTTTTCTCAAATGTATTATCCTAAGTTTGCAGGGTTTTTTTTTGTCATGCTTATGCTAACAGAATTTGCATTGAGGGTTACTTAGTGCTACAAGATGATCCACTTTTTCTTTTATTGTTTACATTTCCTTGGGTTGAGATAGTAAAAAGCAAATCCAAACTTATATACCTTGCCTTCATACAGGATTGACATTTCACCAGGTAACTTTTCATTCTCTTCTCTTTCTTGTGATGGTAATCTTGTGACTGTTTTAGGTGCCATTCGATTCGGTGTGAGTAGGAACATGCTTATAGAGCTTTTTTATTTGGAATAGGAGGTAAAAGTTCTTACTTCTTAGTTTGTGATATAGTGGATATGGTTTATAAATCCTATCAGGAAGGTGTTAAAACATCAGAAGGACTAGGTTGGTGATCTAGTGTTGCTTTCATTGTTTGCATTGCATTGGGCATAGGTAGAAAAAGGTGAGTTCAAACTTACGTGCCCTGACTTCATAAAAGTGTGATAAGATGATGGAGCAGTTTTAAGTATGATGGTAGTCAACTGTGGGGGAGTCAGAACGTGTCCATGGAGCTGATTTTTAGATTAAGAGTAAAAAATCATAATTTGTTGTAGCTATAGCTGGATGAGCTCTATAAAACCTTGGCAAGATCTCGAGTAAGCACCATTTTAGGAGTCGTGAGGAGACACGAGGATATTTTTTGAAGTCGAAATCCTGCCATGTCTATTACAGCGAGAGTGATGGTGATGATCCCAATGGACCGGTTTCGATGAGTTTAAGGGACTATTGGTGTTGAATATTCTAAGAGGTCCATGTATAGTAGTTTATTCATTGTCATATATGGAGAGCATGCAGCTGCCTTGGCAAGCCTTGAGAAGTGGGGTTGTCAAGCTGCATTTTGATGGTTGTTCCATAGGGAACCCGGGACTTCAGGGATTGTTAGTCTTTTCAAAGACCATCATGGACATATCATCCATAGATTCTCAAGACCTATTGGAGAGACCAGACGTAGAACTTTTTGCTTAGACCAGATCGTTGGGTTTAGCATCTTTAGATTATAGTATAGATTCTATAGAAGGGGATTGTACCATAGTTGTATCTGGGCTAGTCACACCTCAGAGCTATTCTTGGAGGTTAGCATAGAGTTTATTTGGCTGAGAAGGTGTCTCTAGAGATGGATATCTTGTTCTTAAAGAGTCCTTGAGGCTAATTGTATATGATTGGTTAGCCAAGGGGTGCCTAGCATGGTGTTTAAACTCGGTATCGGATCGGGGATCGTCCCGGTCTGATACCGAGTTGGATCGGCGATCCAACTATG
>JAUPMG010128644.1:0-11551 GCA_031762675.1 Pachysandra terminalis | reverse complement strand
GGAGGAGATATGTTGGAGACAGAAATCTAGGGCTCTATGGCTTAGAGAAGGGGACAAAAATACTAAATTCTTTCACAGGATGGCCAATGCTAGGAACAGGATCAATACAATAAAGAAGGTGGTGGTTGACAGAGTGGAGAGGAGAGAGGAGGAAAGGATCAAGAAAGCTGTGGAGGTTTATTATAAGAAGTTATTTGAAGAAGATGTAGGTTACAGACCTAAATTGGATGGGCTGATGTTGGACTGCTTATCTGGAGGGGAGGCAGTAGAGCGAGAAAAAGCTTTTTCCAAGGAGGAGGTTTGGTGTGCAGTTAAGGAATTGAAGGGGGACAAAGCTCCAAGTCCGGATGGATTCACTTTAGCTTTGTATAAGAGTTGCTGGAATATTATCAAGGGGGATGTGATGGAGGTTTATGCCAAGGGCAGAGTGGTCAAGAATGTGACACTACTTTCATAGCCCTTATTCCAAAGAAGGAAGGCGCTCTGGATATTAGAGATTTTCGTCTGATTAGTCTTGTGGGGAGCTTGTATAAAATATTAGCTAAAGTTTTGTCCAACAGACTTAAGAAGGTGGTTGCGGGTCTCATTTGTACCACTCAGAGTGCCTTTGTGAAGGGGAGACAAATTTTGGACGAAGTCTGATCGCTAACGAGTGCATCGATTCGGTCTTGAAGAATAAGGATAAGGCTTTGATTTGCAAAGTGGATTTAGAGAAGGCGTACGATCATGTGAACTGGAATTTTCTGCTTTACAACTTGGAAAGAATGGGCTTTGGTTCTAGATGGATTTCTTGGATCAAGTATTGCATTTCTACCCCTGCTTTTTCTGTTTTGGTTAATGGTTCGTCAGTGGGTTTCTTTAATAGTTCTAGAGGGATAAGACAGGGCAATCCTCTTTCCCCCTTCTTATTTCTTCTAGTGGTGGAGAGCCTTGGTAGAATGATTGGTCGTACGGAGGAGTTGGGTCTCATCAATGGAGTTCGGGTGTCTGATTTTGATCCAAGCATTACTCATCTACAATTTGCCGATGATACTTTAATTTTTTGCAGGGCCAAACAAATGGATTTGAGGTCGTTGAGATGTGTTTTTCTGTGCTTCGAAGCAGTTTCGGGCGTACATATCAATCTGGTCAAGTCTGAACTGATTGGGGTTGGGGAGGTTGCCAATCTGAATCGGTTAGCAGGGTGGTTGGGTTGCATGGTGGGTTCTCTTCCTTCTACTTATCTGGGGTTTCCTTTGGGCACATCGTACAAATCTGTTGGGATTTGGAACAAAGTGGTAGAGAGATCAGAAAAGAAGTTGGCGGCGTGGAAGACCAAATATTTATCGAGAGGTGGGAGACTGATATTGATTAAATGCTCTCTTTCTAGTCTTCCTACTTATTTTATGTCCTTGCTGAAAATTCTGACTTCAGTAGCGAAGAGACTTGAGAAGCTTCATAGAGATTTCTGTGGAGAGGTAATGAGATTGGACAAAAATATCATCTCATTAAATGGCCGCAAGGTTGTTTAGGGAAGGAGGCAGGGGGTTTGGGCCTGAGAAATCTAACTAAATTCAATGTCGCCTTATTGTCGAAGTGGCTTTGGAGGTTCGGATCCGAGGAAGGAAGTCTTTGGAGGTCAGTGATTAGTAATAAATATGGTTTGGAGGAAGGAGGATGAAGTACCAGAGCTAGCAGATTTTCCTATGGGACTGGTTTCTGGAAAGCTATATGCCATAGTAAGGCTGCATTCAACAAAGGAATCAGTTTTAAGGTGGGAGTTGGTGATAGGATAAAATTTTGGTCTGACTTATGGTGCGGGGAAGAAGCACTAGCTACAAAATTTCCTGTTGTGGCGGCATTAGCTTCTAACACTAATGCTTGGGTGATTGACTATTTGTTTGTTGAAGGAGATGGGTGGAGATGGGATCTGAATTTTAGGAATGTTTTTGACTGGGAGGAAGAGGAGGTGATCAGTTTATTGGAACATATTAATTCTGTCAATTTCAGAGGTGATGAGGATAAGAGATCCTGGCTTTGGTCCGACGATGGGTCGTACTCCGTGCGTTCTATGTATAAATCCTTAGTTGATGTTGGGGTTTGGAAAGGTCCATGGAAGCTGTTATGGTATTCTGGTGTACCGTCTAAGGTGTCTTTTTTCATGTGGACTATTGTGGAAGATAAAATCCTCACATTAGATAATTTGAAAAGTAGAGGTTGGCAATTGGCATCTAGATGTTGTTTATGTTTGAAGGAGGAGGAGTCCTCGTCCCATATTTTTCTTCATTGCGAGTTTTCGAGGCAGTTGTGGGATGAATTCCTTCAAAGGTTTAGTCTGAATTGGGTTATGCAGAGGAGTTTGAAGGTGGCTCTTGTTGGTTGGGGCTGAAAGAGGAGGTTGGAGTGTAAGAAGAGGAGTGTCATCCATTGGAATTTATGCCCGGCTGCAATCCTTTGGTCGATCTGGAATGAGAGGAACAGAAGGATTTTCGAAGGCAAGGAGGTGCCGGGTCAGAGGGTCGCTGAATTGGCCTTGTCCCCTTATATTTTTTTGGGCCTCTACTCATAAGGAATTTGAGGAATTTGTGGGGTCTTTTTTGGGATGTTTGAGCATGGCAGTTATTGGGGTATTCTATACCCTCAGAATTGTATATATTATTCACACTTTGTACGGTTTTTTTGTTAATATATATATATATATATATATATATCACACTTTTACTGATCAAAAAATAAAAAATAAACTCTCACGCGTACATGCCACCTGCTAGTTGTAATTACGACAACATTCCATCATATAATCCCTTTCTCATGAAAAGGAATGTCTTAAAACATTGTGTAACTGACATTTTCACAAACATGGCATATGCATGAACAATAAAGTTAATTATAATAAGCATACCCATCACAAAAAACCTCTAAAAGTAGTATTAAGCATCAATGTCTGGCATATAAGCAAACTTTCAAATATTATAAACGTAAACTGAACAAATTCTTTTCTTTTAGACATTTTCACAAGCACATAAGCAGATGACGAAAGAACTATTAACTCAACAGATCAATCAATCAGAAAAAAAAAAACACTATTCTGGCCAAAACAATGATGAAAAAACAAAACCAAATAGATCCTGAGTTGAAGTAACTACCGATCAATGACGGCCGAAAATCTACCAAAAACATATTTGTATGTCTACGGATGGCGAAGAAACAAGAACGGGCTCTCTCATTATTGTGCCTTGTATAAAGATGGAAGTGGCCCGGGCAGTGAGCTAGGTCCACATGCTGACCCTCTATTTGTATGGGCTTGGACCTATCATCCCTAGAGTAGGTTCAATCTTAGATTATGTCGGCCCGAGTCGGCCCTGCCCGAGCTTCCAAACCCGCACATGATATTATTTGCCAAATCCAAGCCTGGACCGGCCCAACCCTAACTTTGATTATCTATTACAAAACTACTATAGTTGAAATTAAGTTACTTAAAAAGGATAATTATGCAACGATAAATTATCAACCTATTTAAATTTAATAAGCTTAAAATATGTTATATGATTAGTAATTATGTAATAACATAATAATTTTTTATAAAAAATAAATAAATGCACTAGGTAGGGGACGTTCGGGTCTGGCCGGGTCAATCGAACATCAACTCAAGCCCGGCCCTAAAAATCAACCAGGTCTTAAATTCCAAACCGGTCTGACCCTATGGGCTAATTATCCTTGCCTGAACCCACCCCAAACATAGGGGCCTAGCTGGTCGGGCCAAGCAGGTCACCTGTCCCATTGCCACCCCTAATTCTGAGTTTATTGTCATCCGAGCATCCAATACTAAGGTTGTGTTTGCCCGGCTTCTATAAGTACTTATTGCAGCTTATAGCTTATATAAACACTTTTTAAAATTAAATATGTGTTTGGTAACGCTTATGGGTAAGTGCTTACCCATAAGCACTAGTGGAAGGCTACCCATAAGGAGAAGCTATTGAGAACAGCTTCTCCCAAGCTCTTTTGCATTAAGCTATTTCACAACTTAATAATATTTTTAACACACCTATTTTACCCCTAAACTTTCATAAACACTTAAATAAATGTTATTTCTAAACTTTAATAATATTTTTATAATACCTATTTTATCCCTAAACTTTCATAAACACTTAAATAAATGTATATACCAAACGCTACTTTCTTCAAATAAGCATTTTATTGTTGTTGTGGATAAGTGCTCCTATTGAGCAACTTATCCAATGAGTGCTTATCCATAAGCACAGGCCGGGCCAAACACAGCCTAAATCTCATTGATGTTACTTGTCAAAAACTTGGTTTTAAATTAACTTGTTTTGGTTTGGGCCGTCCAAGAAAGAATGGACTTCAGTGCTTGTATCCAAACACCCCCATCCAACGAGTATTTTTAGGAAATGAAATTAGGCGAGAACTGTGGGGGCAAACTTGAAAAACAGAATCCCAAATCCCAATCAGATAACAATTCAACATATATTGAATTACGTAGCTATAGCTATAGGGACTAAAATGATCATGACGCATCTAGTCCTTATCCATCCTCACAATACCTCAACCTCCAACATAGTAAATCGTGTGAGCTTGGAATGTGCAGTAAGACCATATCTGTCGCCAATTCTCACAAAATACCATTAACGAGACAATCCAGGAATATAGCAAAATGGAGTTATACAATAACTGGTAACTCAAGTCGTATAATTTTACAAGAATGGTATGAGCATGTAATGTAATGATGTGTCATTCATATGATATGCTCAATCAAAGAAATACATTGGAAGTATGATATGCAATGAGATGTGCAAGGCAAATGTTCTCTGTCAAGTGACCCTCATTGCTAGCTTCACCATTAAGAACTAATTCGGGACATAGGTCACTAGGAATAGCCGGATGCCCCTCTCTTCGTTTAGGGTCGCTAACCCATGATACGAAGGCCACCACTTGCTATTTTTTAGTGTAATTACTCAAGGTTTAGCCAACTGTATAGGACTACACTGAATCCTACCCTAATTTAAATAGGACTTTCACCTGTGGGTATAGTCAACCCAACTAGGAAACCTCGCAAAGAATTCTCATGCTCTCTTCTTGGGTGCACTTAACAGTCCACATAGGCCTAATATGCATGCTACTATTAACTTAGGACTCAAATGATAATTCCCATTAAAAGCTATTCATGCGCTCATACACGTAGATAATCCAAATGAAAATCATCATAAGTTTCCTACCTAGTGTACAAAACAATCCAAACACTTCTATCCGTCGCTGCCCGGTTGACCGGACAACTAACCAATCCAATATCAGTAAGATTTCCAGTGATAACACCCTTCGGAAGCTATCCGTGCGCCCAAACACACGAATAATCCGCCAGATGCCATCACAGGTATCCTTTCCATGAGTACAACCAAACCAAAACAATAATAGTAGTCCACTTCCAATCATCAAACACATGGAGTTCACAACCCCAGGTCAAGGTCAAGTCAATAAGTTTCTATACTGTAGGATGTAACGTGGAACTCAAAGTTGATTTCCCCGCAGGTAGGCTAGAGATTTCTGACCATACTTTAATTCCAAAAGTCCATTACTAATTGGTAGGGTAAGGAGTGTCGTGGAACTCAAAGTTGATTCCCGCAGGTAGGCTAGAGCCTTCAGATCAAACTTTGATTCCAAAGATTGTGCGTCACTCATGCGGCACCAATCCCCAACTCAAACCCACCAAAAACCCAAGTCAATTCCCATCGGCAGATTCATCGGTGTGCCGATGCCTGCCGGTGGGGTGTTTATAGTGCAATTTAGGTCCATGCCGGTAGGCTCACCGATGTACCGGTGCCTGCGGTGGAGGCCATCCTGTGTTTTTCTAGTCTTTGTCGGCCAAGTCACTGTTGTATCGGTGCCTACAGATGGATCGCGGAACATAAATCCCAGATTTGTTTTGGGGTCTTCCAAATGCCACGAAATCAAACCCAATAAATTCTAAGGCACATAAATCAAATATTTTCATTTAAATCATCAATCAAATCGAGTAAACACTCATATCATTGATGAATAGAAACCCAAAACGAATCATTAAACATTTTGACGTAAATACACCAAATCAGAAATCACACGACACTCTACGCGAATCATACAGAAAATGAGACTTACCTTTGTGTTGGATCCAGATCTAGGGTTCCTTCTTCTTCCTTTCATTTCCTCCATTCTTTATTCTCTTTTCTTCTACCCTTCCTCTTCTTCTTTCCCACCATGTTGGATGGCAGGGTTAGGTTTCTTACTCTTCTATTCCTCTTCAAACCCTCATCAGAATTCCTTTTTCATGATTCTTACTGATTGGGGAAGTGAAGAAGGCAGTTATGGAAACCTTCCTTCCATCACCTCACTCTCATCCCCCACTCCACGCACCTTTCTTATGATCCCATTTGAATTTTGAATATTCTTACACTCAATACCCCATAAGTTGTTTAATTACACATAAACCTTAAGTTGATATCTTTATTTGCAAAACAATCCTTATGCTTCTAATTAGTTCATTAATTCTCACATTTAAATTCTGAAAAATGCCCAATAAATCTAGAAAAATCCTAGTTATTATTTTTAATAATTTAAAATCAGAATTACTAGGTTCAGGTCATCACAATTACGGGGAGCAGTTATGGTGCAGGAAGATAATGGGAGCAATTGCAATGTGGTTGGTAAAGTGGTGCATAAGTAGTTATTTTCAAAAGACTGAAGGTGGTTGGTTATATAAATACTTGAGAGAGTAGTTATGGAAGTGGAGTAATTTGATTATTATCTCTTAATAGTGGAAGGACCTAGATGTAATTATCATAAGTAGTCAGGTCAGGTTGTTATTATCCTTTTTCTTTCATATTTAAGTATGTAAGAAAGTCTATAATGGTTGTCAATTATCTTATGTAAAATTCCTTTTGGAATTGGGGTTTTTGATTGCCCTCGAAGTCAGTCTTATTAATCAATTGGAGGTTGACTATCCTTGAACATAGTCTTTTATCTTGTATAACGGATTACAAAAGAAAGGTACCTAACAAACTTGGTATCAGAGCTAGCGTTCCTGCTATGACTGAGGGTACTAGGATGGCTACTTTGAGTGACATTGTGGGTACATTGAAGGAGACAACTGACAACCACATAAAGATACGCAACAAGTATTCAAGAGGAAAACCGAGCACAAAAAGAAATGCTTCAATAAGTGCTTGACCGACTGGAGTCTCAATCTCAACCAAGACGAGATAGTTCTATTGAAATATTTGTCAATAAAAGGAACGGAAATTACAACCATGAACCACGAGGAATCGAGACACAAGCTACTTATCTAGTTTTTCCAAGGCTCTGTGGAGATGACCCATCTGGCTAGATTTATCGTGCGGAGTAGTTCTTTCATCTTCATCAAACACCTCAACATCAAAAACTGGTGATTGCCTCCTTCCATATTGAAGGAAAGGCTCCGCACTAGTTTCGATGGGTAGAGAAATCAGGCGAAATGAAGACATGGGATGATTTTGCTCATGCAATGGAGCTACGATTCGGACCCACTGAGTTTGAAGACCCAACTACCGCACTAACAAAGCTACACTAAACTGCGAGTGCAGAAGATTATCAAACCAGGTTTGAAACTTTGGTAAACCGAACTAACGGGCTAAGTGATTCAACCATGTTGACTTGTTTTATTGCATGTCTAAAAGATGAAATTAAATTCATGGTTCAAATGCTCAAACATATATCATTTCTATGGCCATTGGACTTGCTCGGCTGTAAGAGGAAAGAATATCATCTACTCAAAAACCTTTTCGTTCAGATTCCGCACGGAATCCGAGTTCCTCTATCAATAGTAACGAGTTCCTCTATCAATAGTAACAATCCTCGACCTTTTACATTGCCGATTAAAAGGGTCACACCGGTTGAGATGAAGGAAAGGAGAGATAAGGGATTATGCTATTACTGTGATGAAAAATTCTCACCTAGCCATCGCTGTAAATCTCTTCGACTATATCTTATGGATAGCTGTCGAGAGGAAGAAGGAAACGATGAGGTAGAAGAAGAAGGTGCAGTTAATATTGAAGAAGAAGAAGAAGAAGAAGAAGAAGTTGCCATTGTTGAAGTTCCACCCGGAATTTCTCTCCATGCCATGACAGGAGTGGTGGCACCTCAAACAATGCGGGTAAAAGGGATGATCTCGAGAAGACCCATGATCGTGTTGATCGATTCCACCAGCTCCCATAATTTCTTAAGTCCTGAATTAGCAAAAATGGCAGGATTAAGAATATTAGAAAAATAAACATGTGGAGGTGATGGTAGCAGCTGGGGATCGTTTATTTAATGAAGGAAAAGCAATGCACGTCACTTTATTTTGCAGAACTCTCCTATTACCACCGATTTTAATTTACTTAATATTGGTGGTTGTGATGCAGTTTTAGAAGCTCTTTGGTTGCAAACTCTCAGACCAATTACGTGGGATTTTGCAAATCTCATTATGGAGTTTCATTTGAATGGGAAACTATATCACTTACAAGGAGACACGTCCCAGGGTGTTGAGTTGGTTGGAGATAACCACATGAGAAAGTTGAGCAAATCAAGGAAAGGAGTAGCGCCAAAGTTGTTCATTGTTATAGGAAACTTACCATAATCAAGCAAAGATCCTCAAATTCAACGTATTCTTGTTGAATTTAAGGGAATTTTTGAAACGCCACATCGGCTGCCACCTCAACAACAACATGATCACAAAATCCCCTGGTAGAAGGAGCACAACCAGTAAGTGTTCAGCCATACCGTTATCCGTATTTTCAAAAAAAATGAAATTGAAAAGATAGTGTGTGGGATGCTGCATGATGGAATCATACGGACTAGTCAAAGTCCCTACTCATCTCCCATCATATTGGTCAAGAAGCACAACGGAACTTGGAGGATGTGTGTTGACTACCGTGCCCTTAACAAAGACACCATTAAAGACAAGTTTCTGATTCCGGTAATGAAAAAACTGTTGGACGAGTTGTATAGGGCCACAATATTTTCTAAACTCGATCTACGATCAGGGTATCATTAGATTCGAGTTCATCTAAATGACGTGCCAAAGACTGCATTCCACACACATGAGGGTCATTATGAGTTCTTGGTTATGCCCTTCAAATTAACTTACCAATGCACCATCAATGTTCCAAACTCTTATGAATGAGGTATTCAAACCGTACCTACGCCAATTTATCTTAGTCTTTTTTTATGATATATTGGTGTACATCAAGACTAAAGATGAGCATGCGGGCCATTTGCGTTTGACATTGAGCATACTTCAAAAAAATCAATTATATGCTAAAATGTCCAAATGTAGATTTGCTTCTGAGAAAATAGAATATTTAGCACATGTGGTGTCCTGTCATGGAGTGGCTATTGATCAAGATAAAATTTCTTGCATGATTAACTAGCCAAAACCATTCACAATTAAAGCACTGAGGGGGTTTCTAGGGTTAACAGGGTATTATCGCATATTCATCAAAGATTATGGCAAGATTGCAGGACCCTTAACTGCCATGCATGTTGAAGAAGAACACCTTTATGTGGACCCCATTGAGTAAAGATGCTTTTGCTAAATTAAAGGAAGTAGTTACAACTCCACCTGTTTTGGCTTTACCAAATTTTTCACAACCATTTGAAATTGAATGTGATGGATCTGGTGGGGGGATCAGAACAGTTTTACTGCAGCAAGGTAGGTCGTGGTCTTTCTTCAACCAATCATTGAAGGGCAACACCTTATCTCTATCTACCTATGAGAAGGAACTTTTAGCCTTGGTTTTATCAGTTGAGAAGTGGCATCCATATATTGTTGGTAGAGATTTTGTTGTTAGAACAGATCATCAAAGTCTAAAATTCTTGCTTGAACAACAAATCAGGACGCCTATGTAACAAAGATGGCTAAAAATATTGATGGGTTACAATTTTATAGTAGAATATAAGAGTGGGAAGGAAAATAAGGTTGTTGATGCCTTATCCAGAAGAGAAGAACAAGGGGAATTTTTTGCTATTTCGGGTCCCACTTTCGAATGGATTAATATGGTGAAGAAGGACTATGAAAGCAAGCCTATCTACAAGAGAAGGTACGAAATTTCAAATCTGGAAATTTAAGCTTGGCACGTTGTTTACTCCATGATGAAATCCTTTAGTACAAAGGAAGGCTTATCTTAAGTCCACAAAGTTCTATCATCACCCAGATTTTGCTACAGTTCCATTCGTCCCCTACTGATGGGCATTCTGGCTTCCATGCAATTCTTAAAAGGGTTTAGGATAACTTTCATTGGGAGAAAATGAAATCTGATGTCTGAAATTATGTAAGAAAATGTGACACCTCCCAACATGTCAAATCTGAGAATTCCAGCAGGACTTCTCCAACCTTTGCCGATTCTTACAAAGATATGGATGGATATTTCAATGGATTTCATTGAAGGATTACCTCCATGCACGGCCGGGATGTCATCTTCGTTGTGGTGGATCGACTCACTAAATATGGGCATTTTATATGTCTATCACACCCCTACACTTCTACTACGGTAGCATAAGCATTTATTGACAATGTTTTCAAACTCCATGGAATGCCTACAACCATTGTCAGTGATCGTTATAGCACCTTCATCGAAAACTTTCGACGGGAGTTATTACGTTTACAAGGGGTTCAGTTGATATGAGCTCATCATACCACCCTCAATCCGATGGCCAAACAGAGGTATTAAATCGTTAGCGTTGAAAACTATTTGCGATGTTTTGTAGATGCTCAACCAAAATAATGGTCCACGTGGCTGTCCTTATCAGAATATTGGTACAATACAAATTACTACTCGGCCACAAAAATGATGTCATTCGAAGCTGTCTATGGACCTCCTCCTTTGTTGGCTTATGTTCCAGGGACAACCAAAGTCCAAGCTATAGAAGACTCCTTGAAAGATTGAGAAGTTATTTTGAAATTACTCAAAGAGAATCTTATAGCAGCTCAACAGTGTATGAAAAAATTTGCAGACTCCAGGAGAATTGAAAGACAATTTGAGATAGGAGATTTAGTTTATCTGAAGCTACAACCTTATCGGCAACATTCAGTTGCGATGAGAAGAGTATTCAAGTTATCTCCTAGATATTTTTGTCCCTACAAAGTCCTTAAGAAGATCGAAACGGTAGCTTATTTATTGGAGCTCCCTAGTGGGTCTCGTATACATGCAATATTCCATGTGTCCTGCCTCAAGAAGAAGATACACTACAAATAAGGATAGATTTAGTTGTGGTCGCCGACCGTCGCTATACCAAACAATACTGCTAATAATGTTTATTAGCTGCGGTTTTACAACCCTCACTAATGCTTCCGTAGCAAATTCTATTAGTGGCGGTTGTAGTAGCAGTTGTTTCAAACTGCATCTAAATATTAGAACTTTAGTTGCGGTCATATAACCGCAGCTAAATAAATGTTTTAGTTGCAGTTATAAGACCGCGGCTATATATAAAACCGTGGCTAAATGATTTATTATAATACATTTAGCAGCGGTTTCACTGACCGCAACAAATTTAATATATGATTTTT
>JAUPMG010128633.1:0-11551 GCA_031762675.1 Pachysandra terminalis | reverse complement strand
ATCTTAACTCCTATACTTTCATTAATTATAAATTAATCCCTATAAAAGTTCAAGTTATTACAAGTTGGGCTTGCCAACAAACAAGGGTTTGATTTTTGATGTTTCAACACGTTTGAATTCAACTTATTTGATGTTGGACCGTGCTATACAATTTTGACAAGTGTTTACTCGTTTAGAAGAACATGATTCATTTTATATTGCAAATGTCGGAGCACCATCTATAGATGATTGGAAAAGGGCAGAGGTTGCATGCAAGTTTTTAGAACCTTTCTATACTGCTACTAAATTGTTTTCTGGTTCCACTTATCCAACTACCAATCTTATTCTACCTGAAATTTTGAAAATCAAGAAGTGCTTAAATGAAGGGATGATAAGTGAAGACTCATTCATTAAAGAGATCATTCCAGATATGAAAGAAAAGTTTGACAAGTATTGGGATGAATGTCACTTGCTCATGGCACTTGCAGTGGTTTTAGACCTGCAATGTACGATACGATATTTAGAGTTTTGTTATCCAAATATCTATCCAGATAGAGAAGCTATAAGAGAAATCAATCTTATTTGTAATGCAATAGATGGACTCTATGATGAGTATATAACTAACCATCCAATTCATAAACATTACCAAGTGACATTCAATCCCAACACATCGAAGTAATACTCCATTCGGGGCTTTCAAATACAAGATATGACCAACTTTAACGAAGTTTGCCAACTTTCGAATAGGGATTTCGAAGGTTGAAGTTGAATGTTGAAGTTGGTGTAATATGGCATACCTCCAGTTAGTTGAAGGAATATCCTCTTGCTCAATTTTGGGATCCATGGTTGATGGGAGAGTCTTTCGAATGACTTCAATTTGTTGAGAATCTCCATTCAAGTTCAATCTGCTTCCAAGATTTGCTAAGATATCTACTTGGTGATTCTTAGCTCTCGAACTGTACATTAGAATACATTCAACAAACTTACTCATTAATGCTCAAATTGTTGTTCTGTATGGAACCAACTCATGTTCCTTAGCAACAAAATCTTCATTAATTTGAGAGATGATGACTTTCAAATCCCCAAAGACTCAATCTTTTCATATTCATCTGCTTGGCCAGAATCAATCCATTAAGCAAACCTTCATATTCTGTTATGTTATTGGAACATTTGAAATCTAGCATGAAGGAATAATACAGATGATGCTCGTCACTCAAGGTGAACTCAATTCCAGCTCTTCCTTCATTCGAATTTGATGATCCATCAAATTTCATCTGTCATTCTTGTTCTTCTACAGAAGCAACTTCGAATTCTGGTAACTCTTCATCTTGCACCTTCGAAAAGGCAGCAAGTAAATCAGCTACTGCTTGTCCCTTGATACTCTTGGGTGTTTCGCAAGCAATGTCAAATTCTGATAACTGCAGTAACCATTTTATATATCTCCTAAGCAGTATGGGTTGAGATAACAAATATCTTATAGGATTCGAACGAGTGACCAAAACTGTTGGACATGCTATAAGATAATGTCATAGTTTTCGAGTCACATGACAGAGAGCAATACAGAATTTATCCATATGTGAATATTTCACTTCTGCACCACACAAAAGTCTGCTGATATAATATACGGGCTTCTCATTCCCTTGATCATCTTCTTAAGCCAATAAACCTCCAATAGCACCATCTGAGGTAACCAAATATATTCGATGTGGCTTTCTTGGAACTGGTGCAACCATCTGAGGATGCTCCAATAGATTCTTGATATTTTCGAAGGCTTGCTAACACTCCAAAGTCCAAATAACTTCCAAGAAAAGACTTCAACTGCTTCTGATTTGTAGGAGTCATTTTGAGAATTGTTTTTGACTTTGTAGGATCCAAGTCAATTCTTTGTCCGTGAACAAAAAAACCAAGGAACTCGCCATCTGTTACCCTGAAAGCACAATTAGTAGGGTTCATTCGATAATTGTAACTTCTACAACACTTGAACACTCTTTGCAAAACTTCGAGATGATGAGAACGTACTTAGATTTTACTACAATATCATCCACATAATCCTTTACTTCTTTATGCATCATATCATGAAATATTGTGGTCATTGCTCGCTGATAGAATAATCTAGCATTCTTCAATCCAAGGGACATAACTGTATAGTGAAAATTACTCAAGGAAATTCGAAATGTTATATGCTGAGCATCCATATGGTACATCTTGATGTGGTTATAGCCACTATGACCATCCATGAAGGAAAACATCTCATGCCCCGCTGTAGCATCAATGATAAGATTCATATTCGATAATGGAAATTCATCCTTTGGACTTGCTTTGTTGAGATCTTGAAAGTCAACACAGCATCTGATCTGTCCACTTTTCTTCTTCATGGGCACAACATTCACAAACCAAGTCGGATGTTTTATAGGCTTGATAAAATCATCCTTCAAGAGTTTCTCATTTTCGGCTTTGATTTGCAATTCAATTTCAGGTTTGAAGGTTCGAAATGATTGCTTGACAGGTTTAATATTGGAAGATAAATGCAGTCTGTAAGTGATTAATTGAGGATTCAATCCACACATTTCATCGTAGGACGAAGTAAACTCATCTTTATTCTCTTTCAAAAGTGTTACAGGATTTGCCTTCTCCTTAGGAGATATCTTGCATTAATGAAAGTTGTTTTCTTTTCTTCATCGAGTTCTGCCAAGTCAAACTCCTCCAAGGTTTCAAGAACAGTTTTCTTAACACCATCTTCGAGTTGTTCTAATGCGTCTTGTATCTCATGCTGGACTTCGAATACTTCAGCCATGGATGAGATGTCATCACTATCCTCATCACTTAAGTTCCCAACAACATAAGCTTCAGGTTCAGACTCCTTGATTATTATCCCCTTTAAGACAGCCATCGAAAGAGAATCTTATTGACTTTGCTAATTTAATTCAGACCATGAGCGATATATAATATGCCCCTCGGGCATGACAACTCGAGTACAGCGACCTTTCGTATCAAGGTTTTCAATAGTAATCTCAGATACAGCTTGCCTTTTCCTTTCTTCTTTCTTTTCTTTCTTCTTTTCTTCTTTCAACTTCATTTTCTAAGGCCTAGGCTCAGACAAAGGCATATCAGGGTTAGCCTGGAGAGCCGGACATACTGGAAGATGGATTCCTTGAGGAAGCGAGACTTGACATTTGCCAGCTGGTGCAAGTTCATCATATTCGGCACCACCTGCCAAGTGGACTTCGAGCTGATCAAACAGGCATAGATTAGCAACAAGCCAAACCATCTTACCATTTCGAAGGTCCTTGCAGCATTGATGATAAGTTGAAGGAACAAACTTGCATCTGTGAATCCAAGGTCGTCTCAACAAAATATGATATGTTGGCTCGTTGTCCAACACATGGAACAAAGTTGGATATTTATAGGGTCCAACCTGCAGTTCGAAGGTCGCGTGACCCAAGGCATACTGGCTTCGAGCATCGAAACCATAAATCCTCATCGCTTGAAGGATCACCCTTTCAGATGAAACTCCAATAGCTTTCAGAATACCTATTGGAATAATATTCAATGAAGATCCCGCATCCACCAAGGATCTTCGAATATCAAATCCCTGTAACACGGAATTCAAACATAGAGCTCTTCCATGGTTTTCATATGAAACCATTATATCTTCTTTCCCGAAGTTTATTAAACCTTCTTCTGAAATAGCAGTGACACATTCATCATCTGCTTCTTGTAATGACGACCTTTGAGCATACACTCGAATGGCTGTCTGTTCAGACTTCAAAAAGCCTATTTCTTTCATGCTCTACTCGAGCCTTTGATACTTCAGCAAATCTATCCTCAAAGGATAGACAATGTCTCTGGTTACTTCCGAGACAATGACATTTACAGCAACCCCCTTGCCCTTGTGATTGGGTAAAGGGTCAATGTGTACCTTCTCTTGTTGCAATTCGATTTCTCCAAGATTTACTAGAAGATAATAATGCCTCCTCATCGAATGGCAATCAAAAGTGCTATGGCCAACATACTGATGATACTTACAAAATTTTGGATGACTCTGATCTTTTGCAGAAGACATTTTTTTCTGGGAAGGAATCTTGACACAGTCATCCTTCACCCAATTATCAAACATGATGTTAAACTAAGCCGTTGTACAATCTGGCTCTGGTGGGGAATCTCGAGAACCCTTATTCTCATCCTTCCTCAACTTCTTCGAAGGACTATCTTCGATCAGAATGGTTTCATTTCTTCTTCTTTCGACTTTCTTGTCACGGCTAGGCATCGAAACACTGATCTTTCAAATTGCTTCATACAATCTAGTAAAACTCAAAATCCTTAAGTTTTCTAGATGAATCCTGTATCCGGGGAGAATCCCATTAATACAGTATTCGAAAAATTTCTCCTCAGCCATAGTCTCAGTACAGGACATCACCAAATCTCAAAATCTCCTAACATATTCAACAAGACCTTCAGAGTGGCCTTGGCGCTCTCTGTCAAATCAACAATAGTGTATATTTCTTCAGTAATGAAGAACGTCTTGTGGAATAAAGCTGCCATATCCTCCTAGGTTTCCACGAAACCTGGTTCCAGATTATTATACTAAGTATAAGCATTATCTAAAAGGGACTTCGAAAACTCCCTCAATCTGATATCGTTATTAGAAGTTGGGATCCCAAGGCTTCGATGAAACGGCTTATGTACTCCTTTATATTTCCTGTTTGACCAATAAACTTAGGAAACTTATGGCTCACATAATCTTTGGGATCAGGCTTCCTCAGCAAAGAAAGTGGATATGGTGGACGGTAGTCACTGTTGATCCATTCAAGATTTCGAGTTTGTGATTTCTTCAAAAGCGATTCTACTTCCTCAATGGTAGCAAAATGAGGAGTAGATGATGGTATAAATGGCACAACAGTCAGTTGAGTAACCGTTGTTGAAAAAATTGCTTGTGGAGGTGGAATAGAAAAAATAGTTTCGAAGGTAGGCTTGATTGGTTCCTCCCTCGAAGTATTGATAGTAACATTTGATGGTGGAAGTGGAGGTGGAGGCATGAGGTCAGTCTAGGGCAGCAACTGCAGCCTGATGAGCTAATAAAGCCATTAATTCTTTATGCATAGCCACCGTCTTCTCTAGCATGGTCATGATAGCATTTTCAGAGAAAGATAATGGTGTATTTGAAGATGAAGGTAATGTTGATGAGGGAATAGTAGAAACAATTGGTGTATCAACTGTAGAAGCGGTATTTGCAGGGTCCACAAGAGGATCCTGAATTCCAATAGTGTTGATGATAGGAAGTTCCGGGGCCATTTGAATAAAATTTAGACTGATCTCAGTATAAAATGAGGGAAACAAATGAAGTTCCCAGTGGAGTCGCCAAAAATGTTGATGCACAAATCGGTAAATGACTAAAATGTCAATTAACCAAATTAATTTGCACAACAATGGATTCGAATACGCACTTACACTGGCCTAAATCAAAAGATGATCGTTCTAGCATAAGGTTTCCTTTTGGAAATTAAAAGCAAAGGGGGAAGAAACTAAAATCAGTCAGGAATAACAGAAAGATTCACCACAGAACTTATACTTATTTCAGAAAAGAGGATTCTCAAGACAAAGCTCTGCAAATTCTCAAAGGATATCAAATGCCGAGGAATTTAATCCCTCTTTCTGATGCATCATTGCCCTTTTATAGCCTCAGACTCATTACTTAACCGTTTGCAACATTTCATGAATGGATTTAAAAGGTTTGATTGAACAGACGTTTTGATTTGAATATTCAAAACGCCTAATCTAAGATATACAATGTTTCAATAAATGGTTTCAAAATGTTTGGATCAGTAATGAATATAACGTTATAAAGTTTACGATACGTTACTATTCTGTGATGATTTAAATTCTTAAAAGCTATAAGATCTTCGAGGATCTTAATAGGACTTATCTCTCTTGCCTTGCCCTCCATTCCTAAAAGTTTAATGTTTATTCCCCCTATGCTTTAAGTAAATGACTTTGAAGTTAGAGTCTTCGAAGAATGATTTGATATCAAGGAATATTCTCTTAAGTAAATACAATTCACGACATTGTGACTTCGAAGTGTCATAATGGTTATTTCGAGTGACTATCAAAGGGTGACTTCGAGATAGGAATACAGTGCTTTCGAAGGATAATTTAAAATACTAATTATTTTAACGAAATGATTTTGAGATAATGAATAATCATTTCGAATGACTATCTCGAAGATTAATTTCGAGTCATGATATGATTATCCCGAAAGGTGCTTCAGAATATCAATGACTTCAATATATTAAGACAATTATTTTGAGAAATCATCTCGAAATTCTTAAAATAGCTATCTCTTTCGAAATAACATTATTACAATATTTATGATAACGAATTGGCCCTCTCGAAGTGGCTAACCTAAAGTTACTTTTTATGCTGTAATTATTGAATGTTTCGAAGGTTTTCCTTCGAGAGTATGGTTTGAGGTCTATCTCATGTAGGGCCTCAAAATGTATTATTGATTTCGAAGTAATTCTCCTGAAATGGGCTTTCAAAATATACTACTCCAAAAATATTCTCCCAACAAGAGTGGCTTTCGAAGAGACATTTAGAATTTCAAATATACATTCTTTATTCATGGTTTTGAATAATGAAATGTATAATTATATAATTGACCTTGCCAGATGTCACCTTATTATTGGATCAAATCAATTTTCAAATTGGTTCATCGTCAACATCGTCCTACTCTCTTAACTAAACTTCTCTACCCGTCTTGGTTAGATCAATATTAAAATCTTATCTTTTTAATCTGTTTTATAATTAAAAAAATTCATAAATAATCATTCACACCATAACCAAATAAATAATGATGACTTTAATCAATCTGTTCTATCTAAGATCCACCGACTCAATCCGATCTATCTAAAATCCACCGATCGAGATAGCTCTGTTGTTTCACTATTGGTATATATATTAGCTTGGTTCTTAACCCAATAAATAATGATGACTTTAATCAATGTGATCTATCTAAGATCCACCGACTCAAACCGATCAATCCGATCTATCTAAAATCCACCGATCGAGATAGCTCTGTTGTTTCACTATTTGTATATATATATTAGCTTGTTTCTTAACCCAATAAATAATGATGACTTTAATCAATGTGATCTATCTAAGATCCACCGACTCAAACCGATCTATCTAAAATCCACCGATCGAGATAGCTCTGTTGTTTCACTATTTGTATATATATATATTAGCTTGGTTTTGTGACATTATCCAACAGAACAACACTTGGATGGCTTAAGACCCAATGTAGTTATAGGTGTTATCTCGTATTGATAAATTAATGACGATTGAAAAGGCATCCCAAAGCCTTGGAAGGCACATGGTATTTAAGGTGGCATCGTCATTGCTAGTAGCCTTTTTTTTTTTTATATATATATAATTCTGTCATTACTAATAGCTAATATGACTTTTCAAGAGCGCCATTTGGTGTATTGTTCATAGCACTTGGGTATGTGCAGTGCGGGATGCTACACATCCCCAGCAGAAATTAGGGCTGTAATCGGGTCGAGCTGAGCTTTGTCTAATTTGGCTCAAGCTCGTAAACCTCTAACAAGGCTCAGGTTCTTTAAAAAAATTTAGGCTATGAGTTAAGCCGAACTTTGCTCAACTACTCGCAAAAAGTTTACCTTATTAAACACGAGGCTCATAAAAAAAACTAAGATTAGTACAAATGTATTAATATTATAATTGAAAATTATTATTATATGTAATATAATATATTAACATGTGTGTTTAGTATTAATACATAATATAAGATATAGAAATATAAACGTATAATCTCATATACAAATTGAGCCGAGCCTATCCAAACTCAGCTCAAGCACATTAAGATAATGAGCTTTTTTCGGGCTCAAACTCGGTTCGCGAGCTTAATTATAGAGCTCAAATTCGACTTATACAAACTAAGCGCAAGCCTAAGCCGAACTCGGCTCAGGCGACTGCCCTAGCTGAAATATGCCAAGTCAGTATCAACTTTTTCTCACTTCTTGCAATAATGTTATGCAATGAAACAACAAAATAAGAGTTCATGAGATACCGACAAGAAATATTAGAGGGGTATCCCCTGTTTTGCTCAAAGCTCCTCATTAAGGATAAGAGATCTAGAGAGAGAGAGAGAGAGATCTAGAGAGAGAGCGCTACGAATGAGACAAAACAAAGGGTGCCCAGATTACCCTCGGAATGAGAAGTTGAAGTATTCTCAATTTTGGATTGTACCCTTCCAACCAAGAGAATCAACCAATCTTGTGCTGTTTCACTTTCATCCCTGATAAAGGATGATCCCAAGTGAGCAGATCAGACGGTGATAGTTTCTGAAACTACTCGTAACCACGCATTGTAAGGCGAGAATCACGCGGGATCCAACGGTATTATTCCTTGCCACACAGACACACCAGAGAAAGAGAATATTTGAAAAGAAGAAGGAACGAACAAAGAGCATTTGGTTGGGGCGGGCATAAACCGTCCTTTCTGTGTCTTTGATGGAAACGTGTGAAGAAGATGAGTTGACGTGTCGAGACGCGTGTGAATGTCAGAGAGTCAAAGACAAATGCGCCAGTCTAAGCCAATGGGATTCGAGTAAAGCACGTGAATCCATCAATGATTTTGCACTCCATTGCTTTATGATTGATGCTTCCCTCTAGTCACCATCTCGTTGTTTCACATCATCGGGCAACTCGGGTAGCCCTTCCCACAAGGGCTCTTGATGGCGACCACTCTTCCCCGTTTCCCCTCCCTCCTGCTCGGGCAGTCCTGTCGCTTTCTGCCCGGCAATCAAGGCGGGCTACTCGAGAATTCTTTTTTTCTTTATTTTATTTTGAGAGAGTATTCATTGTGTGATAAGGGTGTAAACGAGCCGAACTTGAGTCCATATTTAGCCACGCGAGTTGAATCCGAGCTTAAAGCCTGGATGCTTAGGTGAGCTCGACTCGATATTATACATCATATATAAACTAATGTATCATAGATTTTATATATAAATATATATATTTTATATACTAACGTAATCTCTCACTACTGTTCCCTCCACGTAAGGCTGACACACTAAAATATATATATATATATTTGTCCAAGTGTCTCTCTCTACTTTTTTTTAGCCTCACAAGTCGAGCTTTTATAAGCCAAGTAGAACTTTTTTCGATCCGAACTTTTCGCGAGCCGAGCTTGAGCCTTAAAAAAACTAGTAAACCTAAGTTCAAAAATTTTTCCTGCACCTTGTCCTGATTTTATAAGCCCTAGTCGAGCTGGGCAAAGCTTGGCTCGACCCATTTATAACCCTAAATGTGCGCATTCTCATAAGGACAATGCTGAACTCCCTCTCTCTCTCTCTCTCTCTCTCTCTCTGTTGTAATGCTTATGTATTCTATGTTGTAATGCTTATACTTTGTGCATGAGAACTTTGAACATCCTAAATCAGATAATAATACGTTGCCCATTCGCTTCTACCCCGTCTCAGTAGATCAATAAATAGCATTACTAGAATTTGATACTGTTAATACTGAAACGTATAACCATCAATTCTCTCAAGTCAAGTTTGACATGTAGCCAATCTTACGTCCAAAGCTTACAATCCACCAACCAGTATCATCCCTCATTGTCCATCCGACCCTCAATCAATAGAAATCTTTTTGAATTAAGGATTGCAATTCTCCAACCACTAGTGTAAGGCCTGGCTTGTATAAATACTTATTTGATCATATAGCTTTTTAAAGCACTTTTTTAAATTAAAAACGTGTTTGGTATCGCTTATGGGTAAGTGCATACCCATAAACACTAGAAGAAAGCTGCCCATAAATTTTCATAAGTACTTAAATAAATTGAGAGCAGCTTCTCTCAATCACTTGTGCATTAAGCTATTTCAAAACTTTAGTTATATTTTTAAAATACCTATTTTACCCCTAAATTTTCATTAGCACTTAAATAAATGTTATTTTTAAACTTTAATAATACTTTCATAATACCTATTTTACCCCTAAATTTTCACAAGTACTTAAATAAATGTATTTACCAAACGCTATTTTTTTCAAGTAAGCAGTTTATTATTGCTGTGGATAAGTGCTCACATTGAGCCATTTATCCAATGCAATGAGTGTTTATCCAAAAGCACAAGCCGGGCTGGATAAGTGCTCACATTGAGCCATTTATCCAATGAGTGCTTATCCAAAAGCACAAGCAAAAACCCCTTCATAAAAAAATAATCATCGAAAAAAAAAGGGTTTCACAGTTGCTATAACTTTGTGACTACAACGTATTAGGAGATGCATCGGTTCCTGTTGATGGATCCCAACCAGGAGGCTTGATATTTGGCCAATCGCCGCGACATCCTAGCCTGATGTAAAGGCTCTTCTTACCTGCAAAAGAGCAGAAAACCATTGTTAGTTAAAGACAATTACAACCTAACAGCCATTTCATACCCTAAATCTAATCCAGATTGTCATCTTTTATGGGCAAAACTCAGCAGTCAAATTTAACATTATATTTTCCATTCTGAGGATGACCCAAAATGATTCAAATGCTTCAACTCATACAGAACTCGCGCACATCTATTAGGTTCTTGGGAAATTTGCTATTGCATTTAGAGCCATCCTGGTATGTAATCCCTTCTTAGATGACCTCTGCTCAAGGTTTATGGTATAGGTTTTGTATCGGGTATCAGCCCGAGAAAAACCGAGTTGTATCAGCCACTATGGACCCAGCTCCACTCTAAATAAATCAAAAAGTCTGAATAAGACTAAATAAAAAAAATAAAAAATAAATAAAAAATTGAACACTGAAACAAAATAAAGCATAATTGATATGCAACCTCAATGCAGATGAATCTTAAATAGTATTTAAGAAGCACAAGACAATCACATTTTTACTATCAGGACAAAGAATCAAAGGCCAGCGAAGTAAAAATGTTTTGCAATACAAAGCAATGAATGAGATGGAGAGAAGTCTGGAGCTTGTTTAAGCTCAAAATAGTGAAAAAGCCCACACGTCTGTAAAATAGTGGATGTCGACCATTACAACTCGGCAATATGTATCGGCGTATTGGCAATATCGGCGAAAAAATTAAATTCTTTTACGTATCAGCCAATTCAATCAATACAGGCTGAATCATCGTCATGTCAGCCGAGACATAACCACCCCTAATATTTTATAATATTAGTGGCTGATACCATATCGGCCACCTCAAAGTCTCGGTCAATATTTCAAACTGTGTCTAGGCTTCATCTCTAGACAGTCTCCTCTTCTAGCAACTTAGAAGGGTGACATGGAGAAGTCAGGACCGTTCACATGATATGAGATCTTCTAGATTGATCATCCAGAGAATACTGGTATCCAAATCAGCTCCATATCCTAAGATGTGTATGGATGGTATGACTACCCAGCAAATCACAGCCATAAAATTTTACTTTCCAGCAATAGAGGGGTGGAAATGGGTTTGTCATGTGGTAGAAGGCTATTTGTTGTGATTGAATCAAGCAATAAGGATAAACAATAAACAAAGATCAACAATGCACACAGATTTACGAGGTTTGGC
>JAUPMG010128622.1:0-25292 GCA_031762675.1 Pachysandra terminalis | reverse complement strand
ATGGCAGCATCTGAACTCATGTGATATCATACTAGAATGAGTCGGGAGAATTCTAAGTTACGTGCCAAGTGAAGTGTGAGTTCTACGGGGCATATATCACATGTTCCATAATGTTATAGTGTCTGCCTAACTCAATTTATAAAATGAAAGTTTCTGAAACAATTACTACTACACTACATAACATCAAACTAGTACAAACAACATCAAATCCTATTTAAGTAGGTCAGGATAAGTTTGTGTGTGAAATTTATAGTAAAAAAGGATCAATCTGGGTGTTTCGGCGTACCTAAGTCAGCTTCGACAGCCTCTTCGGCAGACCTACTGAGATTCGGCCACCATTCCATGGGACTCAATTTCGGTGACCTCTTCAGGGTACCCTTCGGTGCGCCTAAGGGTCCGCCTACAGCCCAGAAATTGCTTCGGTGACCCTTTTGGTGCGCCTAAGGGTTTGCCTAAGGTCGCAAATAGCCAAAAACGAAGGGGTTTTTCATCCAAACTAAGTTTTCTCAATTCCTAAACACTTAGAAGTTAAAATATATCATTTTTAAGTAGAAAAATAGTTCAACAAACCATAGATTAGCATTCAACCTATTGCAATAACTTGAAGAATATATAAAAGTTTAGAAACCTAAGATTTAACCTAACTAAATTCATGAATTTAATACTTAACTTAATCCATGCAAGCTTGATTTCACCATTTCCACTCCATTGAAATCCTTCCCTTCTTCCTCCATGCACCAAATCTCAAGCCCTAGCCTCCAAATCCCAAAATGAGAGAAAGAGGCTTGAGACCCTCTTTTCTCTTCTTAAACCAAATTAAATGAACCCGAACCAATTTAACCCAAATGAAACTAAACCCAAACCAAATTAACCCAATTGAAACTAAATGAGATTCTTTCTCATGTATTCTCATGCAAGCCACAATCCTAGCCTTTCAACTATGACCACTCAATCAAAGCCATTCTTTTTGTAGCTACCCCAAATCTCAACCATACACCTCATCTAAGACAAAATTTTACAGTTTTGCCATTAGCTCAAACATCAAGGACAAACTACTATGTAAAATACTAGGACCAACCAATTATCACAAATCTGATCGCACGGTCGACTCCAATCCAATCAGCAATCAAAACAAAGAAATGAAACATCCCATGTTTTCTAACATAAATATGCATAATTAAGAGATTTAAAACCGGCAAACATTATATTTCTTATTTATTCATTAAATTCGGTTGTCTGACCTACATTATTTCTTAATTAAAATCTGAATGACCTAATCAGTTTTAATGATTCAAGGAAATCTATAGTGTCTTATGAAATTAATAATTTTAAGTGTTCCTAATCCAACTTAATTAATGAAATTAAGCTAAAATTTCCCAAATTATTATTTTACCCTTAAGTTTTCCATTTGGTATTTTATGTTTTATACAGGTTGTTACATCCTACCCCCTTAAAATAATTTCGTCCTCGAAATTTCCCTACCTAACCGGGAAAATGTGGATACTTACCTTGGATATTCTGGAAGTGATATTCTTGTCAAGTTCAGATTGAACCGTCAGTCGCTTTATCTGTTGATACTGCTGTGCGGGCTACTAATTCTGTTGGCAGATGAAGTTTAGATACTCTCTGTTGCTGTACTTGTAGTGAAGTCTGTTGTGATCTCTTTGAGGTCCGGCAGTCTTCTCGTTGATGTTCTACCTTTCTGCAGTTGCAATATCTCTGGCGTTCGCTACTGAAGTCTTGAGTGTCCTTTGGTTTTTGTTCCTTTCGTCCTGTCTGTATTTCAGCTTGGTGATTTCTAGAATTTCTTTCCTTCTTCTGATCTTGAATCTCATAAGACTCTCGTATATCCTTTCCTATCTTGCGGCGTAGTCAATCCCTTTATGATGCTCGGTGAACTCTCGTACAACCAATCTGCTCCTAATATCGTGCCTTAGTCTGCTCTCGAATCTGCATGCTTTCTTCTCCTCAGCTGATTGTCTTGGAAAAGTACTCCAGGTAGAAGATTTTGTTGAATTCCATCCACGAGCTGACAGGTTCTATCTTTAGTACAGTATCCCACTATATACGAGCCCAAAAACTCAACTAAGTGATCTATTAATCTAGGTTTCTAATCTAATTGTTCAGTGTTATCTAAGGGAGTTTCTAAGGAGATGAAGAAGGTGAAGGCAAGATGGCTAAGGAAGGAATGATATTACTAACCTTGCCATTGCCAAAAAGGTTCTGGAGAAACTAGAGTTTCTTGAAAATTAAAATTTGAGTTCATTATTTTGCGCTTAAAAATCATAGCGTAAACATGCTGTTTGATTAAAATGGAAGAGAGGGCCAGTACAGGCTACCCAATAAACACACATAAGTTCAACAGGAAAAAAGAATTCAATACACCATGAGAAGGAAATCCTATAACTAAAAATAATTTTACAATGTAAAGGTGTGCCCTCGATAAGAGGAGATCACCCAGAAGAACAAAGATAAAGATCTAAAGTCACCCTGTTAATCGAAGCACACGTAATCATATATCATCTCAAACCATCCAAGCAAAGATTTAAGGATTGATTAGATGAACACAGAAACTCATCAGACTATGGTTCTGGGTCCGGATCTGGCATGATAAGTGACGTCTCCAGACTTTGATCCTATTAGCAGCTTGGTGTAATTATACAAAATGTTATATACATAATGAAATGAGGTGATTAATTAATTTCAAATTATCATCCTCTTTAGTTGTATATAATCTAACTCCTACCGAATTCTCAAATTTCTCAGTCTAATGCTTTTGCAACTACATTTGACCTTAAAATTTGAAAGTTTGTTAGTATTAGAGTTCTAAGTACTTTACATAATTTCAATCGGCAACCATAAGCCCTAGATCGTCACATCCTTTAATAAAATGACAATCCGGTGCTTAACAGAGACTTTATCCTAGTTGTTTCTACCTTAGGACTCTCATAAATAGTTGTACTTCCTGTCCCCATGCAAATAATGGGGTACTTTTATAAGTTTTGATTTGAATTTTTTTGTTTCAAAAAATTGTTTTTATCTTAGTTGGCACTGTTATAGGACTGAAATGACAAATAAATTGTAAAGTAGGAAGGAAAAATAGGTAGCAAAATTATAGATGACTGAAAAAAATAAAAAAAAGCTGTAAAGTAAGGCTTAAATGTAATTTTTCCAAAAAATGCATTTAATGTATCATATGTGAAAAGCAAATAACCACAACCACAAATTTAAAATAAATAAAATAAGAGTTACATAAGGGAAATTTGCTTGACTTTTTGACAGATCATTTTCTTGTATGAGATCCACCAAATAAAAAAAGTTACATAGAGGAGAGAGTTACGTGAAGAGTTTTGTTTTGCAGAAGAGTAGTGAAGAAGAGGGGAAAAAGGTTCTGCTAGCAAGTCTCGGAGAAAAAAAGAAGGATAAGAAGGGAAGAAAGATCATAATCCGGTTTAAAGTACATAAAGGAGATGGAGAACTAGTTCTAGAAGAAGAGTAGTGAATAAGAAGAAAAATGGGTGAAGATGAAGAGAAGAAGGGAAGGACTTGGTGATACCTTTTTTGTGGGACTTGGTGACACCTTTTTAGAGAAGGTGATACACATTTAAGGACCTGGTGACACACATTTAAGGATTAGGTTCAATCCTTCAATACAAAAGTGGTTGTACAAGGGTTTAGACTTGGTGGCACACCTTTTTGAACGAAGTTGGACACATTTTAGGAGAAGATGACAAACATTTAAGGACTTGGTGATATACATTTAAAGACTGGGTTCCACCATTCAATACTTGGGGTTGTACAAGGGTTTGGACTTGGTGAAACCTTTCGGGGGGAATTGGACACATTTTAGGAGAATGTGTGTCAAGCCCCGAATCCGATTTATAGAATCTAGAGGATATCCAAGGGAATGAACTTCGGATCCAAACATCGGATGCGGCCAAACCATAAAACCATCTATGTAGTCCATTAGAGATACACTAAATAAACAACAGAAATCTCATAAAATTTAAACCATAAACATTATCCACATTAAATACAACCATAATTAAAATCTCTAAACTTAAGAAGGAAACTTAAATAAAATCCATAACCCACTTGGGTCCATTAAATCATGTCTAAATTTAAATAAACAAAAACAAAATAGTAAAAATAGCATCTCATGGAAGCAAAAAACACCATGCACAGTCTCCATCCACCACTCCAAGTCTGGCAACTCATCCTTGATGATAACCTATTGCAAATAGGTGTGCGCTTTGGAGGCTCAATAAGATAATCCAAGGAACTATACTTCTAATTACTTTCACAGTCATATAATAATAACTCACACCACATAAGAGCCACATGTTAACACACTTTACATGTCATTCTCATAATCTTAGTAATTAATAACTACATCGATATACGGAATCATTTGGGCTCTTTTTATAATATATTTAATTATGCTAGTTATTCAATTATGAAAAATTTGAAAACAATAGCCGACATATGTTGATAATTATGCATACAAATATTTAGAAATAAAGTACAAAAGCAAAACAATTAACACATGGGATTTATAATGGTTTGGCACCCCGACCTAGTCCACTCCCTAGAGATACCACCTGCGGGTCTCAAAGATTTCACTTGGTAGGTTTTGTTCACTACAGCTCACCTCCAAACGTACGAACAATTTACCAACATTCTCCAAGCCGTTACAATGGTTTCAGTGGCTCACCTAAAAACCACTAAAAGGTTTCTCAGCAAACCTCCAACCACCACAAGATTTCACGGCTAATCCCTAACCCCAAGGTTTCACAAAAACCTCAAACCGTTACAGTTTTTAACCTAAATTAAAAATGGTAAAAGGAAAACGTATATGAGAATTTACCCCAAGCGAAGACCGTCCGTTGTGAGCTCGAATCCTCGTTTCGTGCTCACGTTCCTCACTCCTTTTCGCATTGGATTTCGTCATTGACGCTTGACGGAGCCTTACAACCCTAGATGTGTGTCTGTGATATGATCTTCAATACATCACAACAAAAGGTAAGGACTTGGATCTCAATCATTCTTCTTCAAATTAGTTGACATAGAATGTCAATTCCATTATGAATGGGGAGAAGATGGAAGGAGAGGACTTCTTTAACCTAAAGGAAAGCAAAGAGCTCTCAGATATAGATCTAGGGATTAGGAGAAATTCTGTGCGGGTCGCTTTTTGTTTAGATCCACGACTCTAATTTATAGAGTTTGTGAATCATGTGTGTGTCAGTCAATCGGTCAAACTGGTCGGTCGACCGGTGGCTCCACTGACTTAAGTTGAATTTGCAATTCAAATTAACCAGTCGGATGGAAAGACCAAACCGATCAACCCTTTGCGCTTTGGTTAACCGAACCTTTTAGTTAGTCAGCCGGTAGTGCTCAGGGTTTTCAAAACCGACTTGGGGTTTGGGGTGATCGATGAGCTATATGATCGATCGAGGTTCAGCCGGATGCTCTGGTCGGTCAACTAGGAAGCATGGCGCTCAACCGAGCACGTGCAAATCGCACAGACCAGTCATGGTTTGCTATGCGACCGACACAATGAGCAATTAGTCGGAGATCGATCGGACACCCTATTCGGTCAACCGAACACCCTGTTTGGTCGGCCGAAGACCCTGTTCGATTGACCAGACAACTTGTTTGGTCGATCGAACACTTGGTTGGTCAACCGATGCCTGCTCTTGGGAAAGCCTAATTTTACAATTCTATGGCCATTTTTCCCAAGGTCCATCCATGAATGGTATCGACCATCCGTGGGTAATCTTTGGTTGTCTGGACTCGCATCTAGATGGCCAAGGATCACGGAGTGTACCTCAACTAGTAAGGTTACTCCAAGTTCCCTTGAAACAAGTCAATTATACATTGAATAGTGTGTTTTTAGGAGCGATCTAATGCATGTGTGATTATACCTTTGGATAGGGGACCAATTCCGATAGATGCCTCATTGTAGCTTGGTCTTCCTTGAATCCACAACTCTTGATCTTCAATATGCTCGGTTACAAACACTTAAGGACTATGTCACAACATTGGCAAACTCGGCGAATGTATAGGAAAAATCCTATGACATTTACAATCTCCCCCTTTGTCAATTTGTGAAAAACACCTATCCTAGTACAACACACATACTAGACTTCTATGAATTGAATAAAAATAAGAATTACAACTCGATTCAACTCAAAGAAAAAAATTGAGATATAAGAGACTAATGACAATGCAACGCTTTGTGCTCCCCCTCAGCTTTTGCTTTAACTCCCCCATACTTGGACATACCTACAAAAGAATAAGAGTGTACCTGCAAGCAAATATGTACCATGGGTAGAGTATTTAGATCTCCCATTTTTTTTTTATCATAAATAGACAAAGAGATATACAAATTTGGGAGGAAATCCCACTTCTGATTGCATTTTAGCTTGATTCATCTATTATGATGAGTTCTAACCGACTTCGTAACTCCTATATCATGAGATGAGTCAACTGGCATGGCTCCATCAATCCAGATGAGCACTTACAACCCTGTGCACTCCAAACTCCATGGATGTGGCTCCATCTTAGTGGATGAAAACAACCCAAAAGCAACCATAAGGTGTGTTTGCAATCAAGTAACCACACTATGTTTACAAACTTGGGGCACTCGAACCCAAAAGGGATGAACTCAACCCAAGCCAAACATAATGTGTTTGCAAGCTTGGGGCACTCCAACTCAAAAGGGCTGAAGTTAACCCAAGCCAAACATAATGTGTTTGTAAGCTTGGGGCACTCCAAACCAAAAGGGATAAACTTAACCCAAGGCAAACACGCACTCATGTATACTCACCATAAGCAATTATGTGAGATCATTTTATACACACGGTGAGGTATAAAGGTTGGCTCCAATTAATATGCAATAAAAACCATAACAACCTTTATTGACCTCTGGACGTGCATCAAATGATAAGCAATACAATACAAGATGCAAGATGACAAACATAGAACATGATTAAATTTAACTATAAGTACATTGCATATGTTTGTAATAATCCCATTAGGCATCCTAAATCCGAACTCCCAATGGGGACATTGATTCGGAAAAGATGAGCATGATGACATGTGCATGCACCGTGTGAATCTACTCATGATATGCAATAGGCACGAGACTCACACAGACCGGAACAAGCATGAGGAAGATTTTACTATTAGCCACAGCATGCAAGTTTTGTGTGCATACACACCAATGTGCCATCTGATCCAAATCAAGTCAGCATAGACCACATATATAAGATAAGCATGAAAGCATATTATGATCAATGCAGGCAAGCATAAGCTATGATAAGAAATTTAACTCTCTAACCACACATAGCCTATACATGGTTAGGATGGACCCCATAAAGATAAGAATGGTGCACCGGTCCAACCAAGGCAATATGTAAACAAGACATATATCATATTCATGAATAAGCAATCAGTCTACACATATGTGAGTATCTCAATATGAACTATATAAAAGAGTAATTGTGCAACAAAGGATAGTTCAATAGAGAACAATGTGCTTAGAAGAGTTAAAACAAAGCATAAGCGTATATCAATCAAACTACAATGTCTTAAGTTCAAGTACAACCCACAAAAGAAATATAACCTAAAAACTGGCAGCTAGTCTAGTAAGTAGTTATTCCTTGTCATCTCTTGAGGAAGAGGAGCTAGAAGCATAACAACATCATAAGGATAAAGCACACAATATATGTAGGATATTGTGGACAGACCACACAGTCGAAGGCGTCATCTGGCCATATCCACTGATAATCTCAACAGACGAACCCAGTGACATAAGGTCAGAAGGTGATGATTGCTCGAGATCAGTAGAGTCTGCTACCACCATCATGTTGAATTCTTCATAGTCCTTATTGCTAGATACACTCTCTTTCCCTTCCTGGAGGTCAGGGGAATCAAGAACCAACCTGGAGAGATTGGACATGAAAAAGAGCTTTGAGGGAATAAGAACCACACCGAGGGGAACTATCATACCATAGATTTTTCCTAACTCGATTAAGAGAACCAAATGGACATCCACTAGAGTTAAGCATATAGAAGAATGAAGTGATGGTATGGCATATAAGAGAGGGAGGGCAAAGAGGAACCTCGCTCACAACCCATAAAAGAATAGTGATCATGTAATGAGACATCACAAAGTCATTCTCAATTGTAAGAAAAATATTAGAAGTAAGAAAATAATGCACTATCCTATATTCTGGTTTAAGAAGGGAAACCTTCAAGGACCTATCAGAATTAAAACATGTATCATTACCATAAAGAATTTGAATGGTCATTCTAAGCTAATCAAAGTCAAGGAATACACAAGATTCGTGACCAAGTGAGAGAGACACATTTATGATGGAGGCAACGAGATTAGGAGTCACTTCAATAAGATGACCATTCCACGCGACAGTAAATGATGGTGGATCCAAACCAAATGTTGTGATATCACCAATTTTGGGAGACGTACAGGAAGAGGAGGTTGAGTTTCTCAGATTAGGCATATGGTTGGAGAAAGAAGATAGAGGACAAAATCAGTCAAAAATTAGAGCTAAGGGATTAGAGATTGAAGAGATAGAGATTGAAAAGGAGAAGCTGGATAGGGATTGAGGCAAAAGAAGAGGACGAATTTGGTGAAATCGTGAGATCCAGGTCTACAAAAAGGAGTGGAGGTCAAAGGATTAAGGGAAGAAAAAATGCCAGAAAAAAGAGGTTCATCCCTTCTCTTCTTTATCTTCAAATACCTACAAAATCCCTCCATTAAATCATCCAAAAAACCCTTTGTTCGTCCCCATTAAACCAACCTAAAACACCATTCTCAAAACTTGATTGAAAACCCATCAAACCTGTTCGAATCTAATCCTAAAACCCCTTTGAAATCTCTGTTGTCCCAAATCGAAAACCCCATCTCGTTTGTTGTTCATTCAGCCATTAGAAACCCCAGTTTCAACTAGTCGAGCCCATTAACCCTCTTCAAACTCCATCAAGTCACCCCAAAAATTGAACTAGAAACCTGTAAAAACACCAATCAAATAAAAAACCTTGGAATCTCTGATTCAAAATCTAAAAAACCTTGTTCAGGCAATGCGTCTCCCAAAACTCCTCATTCAAATCTACGAAAAAAATCTGAAACCCCAAACCAGAAAAACCCTCCCTTCTAATCTTTGTTTAACATCTGTAGAATCCTCGGCATCCCAAATTTCAACCCCATCCGAACCCAGCACTGCAACTCCGAGCTTGAGATTCAAGATCAAATTCTCCAAAAAGTGGAAATCAAATGCTATCAGCAGGCTGCTACAGGTCCCAAGTAATTGGTTGTTGATTTGATTTTTATTTTGATAAATAAGGAATCAAAGGCATATGTTTATATTTTCCTGAGCTGATTTGTACACTCATCTCATAAGCAATGGATTATTTTCTAATTTCTCTGGGTTGAGTTTGTTCATTTATTTCAAGCACGGACCAATATGATATCCTATGGATCTATATGCTCGTGTTCAATTGTTGTCTGTTTTTCTCTTTTTCAATTTTTTTTTCTGGTTTTAACTTGACTAATACCATAAGATTAGTTGGAACAAGGGATCATCATATTGGCAGTCTGAAATTTTTGATAGATATTTTTCCATGGGTTTTGAAGTGTAATCTTGTGGCAAAAGTGGGTTTTGATTTTTCCTTTTGTTCAATGTCTTATGTAATTAATTACTAGACATGCAATTTTAGATATTTGATTTAGGATAGTGTTAAGATATTTAAAATTTTCTTGTAGGATTGTTTCTAAATTTCTAGGAGTTATGCTATTTTGGCCAAATAGAATTAAACCAGGTAACCGGTTAAACTGGAAGAAGGTGGGTGCCTAACATCCTCTTACTCTCTTAACTAAACCTCCCTACCAATTTTGGTTAGCCCATATTGAAATATTATTTTTGGGTCTATTTTTTGAGATTAATCAACCTACCTAGGTGACCATTCACACCTGAATCCAATGGATGGTAGTGACTCTAATCAACCCGGTCTACTTAGGGTCCACCCGACCCGGGGAAGTTAACAGCTGGGGTAGTTCATAGCTGGCGGAGTCGCCAGCTGTGAACTTCCCCTGGTCGGGTGGACCCCAGATAGATTGGGTAGATTGGAGCCGCCACCATTCATGGAGTTCAGGTATGAACGGTCACTTAGGTACATCATTAATCTTAGAAATAGACCAAAAAATTGAGATTTTAAACAAGGTCTCACCAGAACGGGTAGGGAGGTTTAGTTAAGAGAGTAGGAATGTGTTAGGCACCCACTCTCTTTCGGTTCAACCGGTTACCTGGTCTAATTCTATTTGGCCAAATTAAATTAAATCCTAAAGTAATAAAAAGAATCTAGAAAAAAATCAAGAAACTCTTAAAAACCTAAAATATAAAAATTCCTATATGACCTAGGACCTAAGGATCTCTAATTAACCTAACCCTAAAAATAGAAAATACTAATAAAACCTAATTTTAAAAAAATACTAAAGATATAAAAAAAATCAAAATGCAAGAAAACTAAAAATAACCCAAAGATATAAGAGCCCTAAAAATATAAAATCACAAACAAAAATTCAGATATAATCTTCATTGAAGCATATGAATCAGATCACAAACAATTTTGAATAAAATCAAATATTTGTAGAGGAGAATATAAAATCACAAACAAAAATTCAGATATAATAGCAACAAGGCTTGTCTCTTTTATTTTCGATTCTTGGAAAACTCTTCTTGGCCGACAATAATGGCAATAGCAAGAAGGCTGCAACAAGGGGTTCTGCTGGAACATTCAGGTTTGAATAGGGGTTTTTGTACACCGATTGAAGAAGGAGCAGAATTGGACGAATCTTTCACAATAGAAGACAAAGGAAATGAAATTCGTAGTTGGTTTTACGGGGTTTTTTGTAGAGGAGAACTAAATGATGAAGCAGAGTTTCAGATTGGGATTTCGCAGGGATCTAAACGGGGTTTTGGATGGGATTTCTACAAGTTTTCGATAGGATTGCTAAGGTTTTTGGATGGTTTTTCAGTAGATTTCGAACAGGGTTGGCTGGAATTTTTGATGGGTTTTGGACGAACTCTAATGCTAGGTTCGGTTATAGGGTTTGAATATCGACGAAGGGGGTTTTATTGGTATTTTCTCAGTGGGTTTCCTAGGGTTAGCTAGGACAAACAGAAGGTTAGGATGACTATGGTTTGACGAACTAAGTTTGGGGTTTGGGGAAGGAGATGATGGGTTTAGATGAGGTTTGTAGGTTCGACTCTAATAGAGATGGGGTTAGATCGATTGGAAATGAAGTTGGGGTTTCGGGGTTTGGACTAAGGGAGATTAGGTTGCGTGTTGGATTGATTTTGCAAAGGTTCGGCTAGGGATTTGATTACTTATTCTCGTAAAGATTCAAACTTCCTTTAATGGAGTTTTGCAGAAATTTCTTTATCGATTCGGATGGCTTCCTCCTTGATCTCTATGATTCTTTTTCAGACTTTTCTCCAGAATATTTTTTTTCCTCTCCAATGATTTCCCCTTCTTATAGCCTTGTCCTAACAGCTCTCATCTTAATCTTTTTTTCTTTCAATCTGTATCCTCTCCCCCTTTAATGGGGTCGGATTGCCTGTTAGATAGCTAACAGGCAATCCCAAGTGATGTGAGACTGTCCCGAGGAGTGAAATGGTATTTTTGCACCTCGGATGCGAGCCCCAAGCTCCGAAAATACGATTTCTCCCGCGGGGCGGTCTCACATCACGGGGGTGGTCCCTGTTAGCTATCAAACAGAGGATCCGCTCCCCCTTTTAATCTCCTTCAATCCCCATCTTCAGAAGAAGAAGAGATAGAACCCCTATACGGGTTCTCTCTTCTTTTCCTATTTTTTTCTCTTTTTTTATTTAATTTATTTTCTTTTATTTTATGACTTCTTATCCCACAAAATCTCATCTTTTGTAAAACTTTATTAATCCCTAATCTTAATCTAAATTTTAACCTAATCTAATCTCCTAAAAATATTAAAACTAATTCTAATCTAAACACCTCACCTTTTTTCATGTTTAATATTTTCCACTTAATTCCTTATTTTAATTGTTTAAAGCCAATTTAAGATATTTATCAAATACCAAAAATAACCTTCTCACCACCGATTTCAGAATTCGACCAAAGTACAACCATTTGTCAATTTTTGCATGAAAAGATCAAATCCAGAGTCGGAATATTTTTCTGATGGCAAAAAGTCCTAAATTTGATCCAAAACGATATAACGGGCAAAACAACAATTTTCTCCTACGATCTTGAAACTAGGCGACAACATACCCATTGGAATGGTTTTTCCACCTAGAATTCATTTACACTATCAGAAACGGATTTTGTAGGACAAGGAAGTGTGTGGGGACCACTGAGGGTATTTTGATAATTTCACATATTTTGGGGATTTTCGCCAAGATTTTTGACTCAAATGGATTGGGGGTTGAAGATGATGATAAGATTTCCAAGGTACCAAGCTCAAGCCTCTAGAAGCTGCAAAGATCTATAGAATCAGTCTCATGCAAATTTGGGTGTCTACACCTACCTTTGGGTGACATTCCCTAAAAGGAAGATGGTAGATTCCTTCCTTTGGGTTTCGTTCCCTGAAAGGAACATTGGATGTGTTGGACATTTCTTGGGTTATAGATTCCCAGAAATAGTGTTGAGTGGTGGTTAAAGGGCGTAACACAATGCATACCATTTCATTTCATCATCATTATGCATTGTTTGTGTTCATTTTCATATCATCATCTTATGAATGCATGTTCCCTTCATTTCATTTTATGTGATCTTTCATGTTAACACCTTAGTAAGTGGAATGAGATAAGTGTGTGGATGTCTATACGTGTTTGCATGGTGTGTGTTTAATAATAATGTATGTTGTGGTAATGGGAAGAGGCATAGACTCTCAAATTCCTACTGAGCCACCAAAGCTCACTCCTTCATGCACCAGGTTTTCAGCAAGGATGAAGAACTTGTTGGCTGGACATGGAGTGGATTGACCTTGGTCAAAGCATCTTGTTGTTGCTGTCTTTAGTTTCTGGTTTTTATTGAGTTGGGATTTATGTAATTTGATCCTATAAGGGCATGGAATTGTTAAATGTTGGTTTATTTATTTGGGGCAGATAATATGTATGAACATATGGTTCTTTTGAGTGATTAATTGTTGTTAAAGAAAAACTTCTGCTGATTTTTTACTTTACTCTGTTTTGACCATTATGTATGGTCTAACTCTGATTTGACCACTATGTATGGTCTATGTGTTGTGGACCGCACCCAAGGGTTTGGATCTGAAGGTCGCACCTTGAAGTCCTTGAGATTAAATATCTCGGATTCGGGGCGTGGCAGAAAAGGATGGAATTCATGAAGTTGGAGCAAGGATCTATGTCTGTACCCGAATATGCAACAAAAATTATGGAGTTTAGCAATTTGCCACATATGCGATGGATGAGGAAGAAAAGAAGGCATTTAGATTCGAGAGTGAACTAAGGCCTAGCATCAAGAGCATATTGATTGTGCAAGATTTCACTAAATTATGGACATAACCGAGAGGTATTGTAATATGAAAATATTAATATAAGTTGAGGAAGTCCTAGATGGACTACATTGCATGTGCTGAGGGACTAGCTATCCTAATAGACCAAACTTCATCTTGGGATTGGAAAGATGCCTGAGTGAAATTTTGTTAGTAAATTGGGTAATGTATGGTTCACAAGGAACATTTCACATTGGTGAGGCCCTATGATACATCCCCGTGATAAAAACTAAGGTATGGGGATTGTGCCCATTAGTTCAAATGAAGCCATAGAAACTGCGGTGTGCACATAAAATAATCCACTGTCATGACCGTGTATGCGGAGGATGATTCGTGAGAAAATCTTGCTTGGTGGGATTAGATCTAGTGTGGGATATACATTATTTGAATGCCAAACAACATGCATATTGCATTACATTTGACTGTGCATGAATCATACTTGGTGATTACATATTGTTGCATGAGCATGCATTACATTCATTAATAATTTAACCAACATATCATATTGCATTACACATCACTTTATTTTATTGCATATACTAATGTTCTATTTTGTCTATGGGAATACCAATGGATAGTGGATTTATCTCTAATTCATTCTTAAATATTGTTTTGATTTGTTTACTTACAAGCTAAGTGTAGCTTACGCTTTCAAACAACCATATTTCAGAATCTATAGATAGAGAACAACAGGACTATAGTGATCAAGACGGAAGACAAGAGTACCAAAAAAATATTAGCTATAATGAGAACATTGATTAACTTTAGCATATTTTGTAGTAGGATTTATTGGCTTTTATGTTTTAATATTAGTTTATCATTAGTTAGGATTAGATTTTAGTAGTTGGTAGGATTTTGATTAAAGCATGAGACTAGGAGTAGTTTATTTCCGCTATTTATGTGATTGGATATCTTTAAGATATTTTAATTCCAGATTTTTATAATTATTTTAATGAGTTCAATATATTTGGTAATGTATTGACTACCACTCCCATGTGTAATGGAGTAAGAGTTACTTTTCAAATCTTTAAAGTCTCCATTGAGAACTCTAGGTTTGGGATGTGACATGTCTTCATACCCCGAATGGCTTGCCAACATAGTACCAGTTCCAAAGAAAGAAGAAAAGGTCAGGACGTGCATCGATTACAAGGATCTAAGCAGAGCAAACCCAAAAGATGAGTTTCCCTTGCCACATATCGATATCTTGGTCGATATACAACTGCACATTTTATGTTTTCTTTCATGGGTTGATTTTTTGGATATGATCAAATAAATATGGCAGAGGAAGATAGATAAAAGACCACATTCATTACACTATGTGGTATATTTTGCTACAAGGTCATGCCTTTTGGTAAGAGGAACGCCGGTGAAACCTATCAGCAGGCCATGACTACGTTGTTGATCCTTAAGGAAATGGAGGTCAATTTTGATGACATGATTGCAAAATTGGAAAAACAATGAGTATCATCACAACAACTTAAGGAAAGTATTTAATCATTTCAAAAAGTATAAGTTGCGCTTGATTCCAACTAAGTGCGTATTTGGGGCCACATAGGGAAAACTATTGGGCTTCATAGTCAGCAGAATAGACATTGTAGTAGATCCGGAGAAGGTTGAGGCTCTTATCAACATGCCAGTACCATGGACTGAGAAACAAATAAGGGGATTCTCAGGTAGATTGCAATACATAAGACGATTCATAGCTCCACTGAATATAACTTGTGAGGCGATCTTTAATCTACTCGTGTAGAATCAATCCAAGAAGTGGAATGAGGACTGCCAGAAGGCGTTCAACAAAATCAAGAAGTATCTATTAAAATCCGTAATTCTTGTTCCTCCTACCCTTGGTAGACCATTATTAATGTATCTATCAGTGCTCGAAGCTTCTATGGGTTGAATACTATGGCAACACGATGAGACAGGACAGAAGGAGCAAGCCATATACTATTCAAGCAAGAAATTCCTGGAGTATGAATCTCGCTACATCTTGTTGGAAAGAACTTGTTGTACGATTAACACCTTCATCACTACATGTTCGGATACACGACCAAGCTGATAGCTATAATGGAACAATTTTAAATGCTTGAACAATGAAGTGGAAAATTCTTCTTTCAAAGTTTATCATTATATATGTCACTCAAAAGGACATAAAATGACAAGAAAATGCAGTTTAGGTGGGGCTCTCATTCTACAAGAGATGGACAGTGAGATCTTTCCTGAACCAATTAATTTTGATTCTGTCAAAAGATACTTGAATTAAATATTTCTATAAAATGATTAGAGGCCATCTTTCCTTGAAACCTCAAGCAAGAAAAGGAACTCGTATCTTAGAGATCTTAGGACGATGAATAAAGTGAGGAAGGAAACACATGTTAGGTATTTATCAAAATAATAAAAGGAGAGAGAGAGAGAGAGAGAGAGAGAGAGAGAGTATGTTAGAGTGGGATGAAAAATCCTAGAATTGTTCAAACTGGGGAAATTTATAATTTAAGGTTATTTGGAAAAGGACATGATCCCTCTAGTTGAGAAAGATCCGATTAACCTATTCCATAAAGGGAAAACATCTTTGATCCTTGTATCCATCCTTTTGAACCTAAACCTAGCCTTCGTTTTGTTCTATTCTTAAGTCCTATTTGATCAAAGCAATATTTAATGAAAGTAATGTCTTAATCTGTATTGATTAGTGATGATGGAATAAAAACTTGCAAATACAAGAAAAAATGCATGGTCTAAAAGGAAATAGTGAAAACCCGAAAGGGCGCTATGAATAAAAAAATTAGCCATTACAAAAATAAGACCACGGGCATGATGAAAACCTGAACGGGTGTGGTTGCACAAAAAGCTTGGAAGTCGGATCTGGGGAAAACCGTACCAAGCCTTAGAGGCAAAAATGGCAAAAAAATAAATAAAAAAGAGGAGACCACAGGTACTAAAGGCATGCCCTCCAGTCAAACAGTTTGTGCCGTGATACAATCTGCAAAGATGGTCAGTTAGGTGAATCAAGCATAGTCAATACAGTTCCAAGCACATCATCAAAGCGAGTTGAAGCATTCTAATTATCATCGACAATCCATGTTTTTACGTATCTTGGTCTGATATTTGTTCGGGCATTCTTCACTAAGATCAAGCCAGACATTACATCAATTTCCCCAAAACTCAAGATGATGGTAAAGTTTTCGTGATCACTTGAGGATGAATGGTGGGGTCCTTAAGAATATTTATTTATTGCATTTGCAGGATCATTTACTTGTCGCGATTTAATCTGACTACCTTGATCATTTTGATACAATAAAAAAACAAAACAAAACAAAACAAATTAAAAAAAATATAAACACTTAAGGCTTATGATGATAAATCTAGAGCTTTCTTAATGCATTTCAATTTTCAAATCATTAGATTATTTGAAGCCACAAAAACAAAAAGAAATATCTTTATTCAATATGACTCTACATATGTTCTTGTTTTCCTTTATCCTTTGAAATTTCACATGGTGCAAAAGGAGATTGAAGAGAAAATGCCGACACACAATCCCAGTGAAGCATATCATCATATCTTTGGAAGAATGTGCTCAGAAGACGCATCGAGACATCCCTAGTAAAACAACACGAAGCTATCAAGCTCTTAAGAGGCGTCACTGAAATGATTCCCCGACTCATCCCCAACAGAGCTATTTAAAGATGATGAAGGAACTAAACCCCTGGAGAAATCAAAGAAGCAAAAGCAAAAAAGGAAGATCAGGTAAAGAAGAATGTTCATTTGTAAGGGTCAATCCTTGTCAAATGCACCTATGTTTCCATCGATTCTAGCCTCATAAATAGGCTTGATCCCAGACAGTGATGTGAAACTAATCAATGAAGTGGGGACCTGTTCAACCATTGCATCAGTCAAAAGAAGATTAGACTTGACTCAATAAGTCCTAGTATTCACATTCCTCTAAGTTCACCAAGGAAATAAAGCTCAAAATCAAAACTATCTCTCATTTATTGAACTTCCCAAAAATATGCCTTCTTACCTTTGAAATCTTGAACCCTTTCGAATTTCAAGACATGGATTAAGCCCTGGCAAGTTCAAACCCTTTATTTGTCTTCTCGTGAATGGGCATAGCCACCGAGAAAGATAAACATATCCTCTTTTATCACCCTAATAAATTTTTGAAGTTTAATATGTAAAGATAATCTTGATTTATGCAAAATTATTTATGTGAACCATGTAAATTGAGGTTATGTCCTTTTTCTTTACTATTCATCGCTTGTGATTCTAACAAAGAGGGGCAGTTGTAGACACCCCAATTTGCATGATAGCAATTTTCTCTTGATCTTTTCAGCTCATAAAAGCTTGAGCTTGGCTTGTTTTATCTCCCAATCATATTTGAACCCTTCCCCAATCATATTACTAATTTCCCCTGAAAATCTCAAAATTTATGTGAAATGACCAAAATATCCCTGGTAGGTCTCACTTGATCCATCTTCAGTCGTAAATTTATTTTTAACCTAAAATTTGAACTTTTAAGCCAAAATGCTCTCCAATGAGTATAATATTGGCCTGGTTCGAAGTGAGTCAGGAAAAATGATGGTCTTACCCCTAATACGACCAGTCAAACCAAATAATTAAATCTGGGAGTCAAAATAATTTTTTGACATCAAATTTGGATTCCTCACTGAAGCACCTTCAAAAATGGCTATGAATTTATAAAATTCTGAGTTTTCGGGTTGAAGGGTTATTTTTGGTATTTTAAATTATGAAAAAGGGAATAGGTATAATTGGATAATAAAAAAATATTTTTAAAGAAAGAATTAAATGAAATAATGGCAGGATATTGTGAAAAGATTTGACATGTGGCAAATACCAAGAAATAAGGAAAAGAAGTTAAGAAGATTTACCACATAGTAAATCATGAAATCTAAAGAAGGAAAATCAAAAAACATATTAGAGGATTTGCCACATTGAAAAATCCCAAGAATAAAAATTTTTTTAGGGGATTTTACCATGTGACAAATCCCCAAAAAAAGAAATAATAAAAAAAAAAAAGAAATGGAAATGAAAATATTAGAAAAGAAATATAAAAAAATTAAATAAAAAATAAAATATTTTGTTCCATGGTTGCAGCATGTCACGGCCTAAGTAATTTCCAAGCCAAGTGTGTGGCACATGTTCTCAAATCGACCCTTTGAGCACAAGTTAGCCTATCTCTTGAACTCCTAGGGAGCTTTAGAGAAGAAGGGAATAGGAGAAGACAAGAGAGATGCTTTGTACTAACAAAAGCTTGATTGCTTACAATGTATGAGGTGATTTACAACTGAGGGGCTCTCCCCTTTATATAGGCCTTTGGGTTACAATGGATGGCCTAGATCGAAACAATTGTAGGAAATCTAATGGGAGGAAGGTTCTAGATCTTTCTCTAAAACCTTCCAAAATGTTCTCTCTTCCAACTCCTTCCATGGGAACATTCTAGAAAACTTCTAGAATCTCCTAGATTAGTTGAGAGAATGTTAGGGTATTACTAGGCAGTACGTAACACTCTCCCCCACCTAAGTCGGCGGCATCCTTGTCGTGTCTCCTTCTCAAGATCTCCTGATTTGTTCTTTGATCTGCTACAATGTCTCGGCATGCTCCCAGCTAGCCTCATTATCGGGTAACCCTCCCCATTTCACCAAGTACTCCATGTATGGCGGAACACCACGTCGTCGGATAACTCTATTGGCAATGATACAATCCACTTCCCTATCGAAAGAAGTGACTATGGTTGTTAGTGCTCGTTTTGAGATGCGTCTAGTTGGATCTTCTGCGTCCTCTTGGTACGGTTTTAAATAACTTGCATAGAAGACTGGATGAATCTTCAGTCTAGGGAGTAGCTGCACTTGGTAGGATACTTTCCCACCCACTTTGTGATAGGGAATGGACTTTCATACCTTCGCACTAGTCCTTTATGCACCTTCCTTAATGACTTGAATTGTTGAGGTAGGAGCTTCACTAGTACTAGGTCGCCAACTTGATACTCAACGGATCGCCTTTTGTTATCTGCCCACTTCTTCGTGCTCTTAGCCACCTTGTTGAGATACACTTGTGCCATATCAGCTTTCTCCTGCCAACCTTTGGCAAATTGATAAGCTGCTGGGCTCTTTCCTGTGTAACCTGTATATCTGCCCACTTTTTCATGCGCTTAGCCGCCTTGTTGAGATACACTTGTGCCATATCAGCTTTCTCCTGCCAACCTTTGGCAAATTGATAAGCTGCTGGGCAATTTCCGGTGTAACCTGTCACAACCGTATGTGGAGTAAAGGGTTGTTGTCCTGTTGCGAGTTCTTACGGGCTATGACGTGTAGACTCGTTCTTTTGTAAGTTGTAGGAGAACTGTGCCACATCAAGCAACTTGACCCAATCCTTTTGATTGGCACTTACAAAGTGCCTCAAGTATAGTTCTAGGAGCGTGTCAATGTGCTCGGTTTACCCGTCAGTCTGAGGGTGAAAGCTTGTGGAGAAGTGTAAGTCCGAGCCCATCAACTTGAATAACTCTGTCCAAAAACGTCCTATGAATCGAGGATCTCGATCGCTAATGATGGTGAGAGGTACTTGTAACGATCTGAATAATCCTAAAACTATAACTTAAAAACCTTAAGGGTAAAATAATAATTTGTTAGATTAATGACTTCATCCCATTTCTAATCCAAGATTAAAACTCATAAATCCTTAATCTTTTAAAATATTTTAAGAACACTTAAAATACGGGTCAGATAACTAAATTAAACTGATAAATAGAAGAGAAAATCAATTAGTAAGATAGTAATTAGTTAAATGACTTGGTATACTCATCTGCTGACCTTAAACGTAATCACACAATCGGAAGTTAATTAGGAGGTTAATCATAAATTATAGAGCTTGAAACCCAGTTTTGCCCTTATGGTTGTTTTAATATTACGAGTTTGCCATCATCTTATAAATATAACCCTTTAAACCTCATTTCTTCATTTTCTCTCCCTCTTCCTCTCTGGAGCATTTTGAGAAGATAAAGGACAAGGTTGAGGGAAACCTTGAACTCCCGAATGCGTAGTGGATCGACTCGGACTCGACCCGGTGTAGTAGAGCAATTTTCGGATACGACCGGACCATCCCAAGTTGAGTATCTCCTCAATTCCTTGTTTTTTATTCAAATTTGCAATGTTATAAGAATGGGGGAAACCTTGGGTGATTCTATTTGTCTCCCTCATGAGTTTGGTCATTTAGGTTGTGTTTTCGGGATCATATCCCATATTATTGAGACATCCCTAGTGGGCGACCATGTGAGCACCGACTCGCTAAAACCTAGGGTCTAGGTCTTGGATTTTGGAGAGTATTGCAAATGTCCTTATAGGATGTTTCCTTAACTTATGAAACCACCTTCGTAGCCTCCTTTAAGGGTTTCCTTGTTCGGACTAAAACCTCACCCGAAAACACTCCGGATTCGCCCAACCCCGAACTTTGGCGACCTCCTCGGTTCGCTGAAGAGTGCACCGAGTACCATAGTAGTTTAAGTTTGAGTTTCGGTGACCTCCCTCAGTTCGCTGAAAACCCCTGGGCGACCACCTCGGTTAGTCGAGCTAGTCCGCAGAATGGCAGAGGACCCTTCGAGATCACATGAAAGGTCGCGGAACCAATTTCGGTGCGCCGAGAACCTAGCCGGGATCAACTCGATTTAACGACGACCCCCCCGAACCCTTCCTCGGTTCGCCGAGCACCTCGCTGAGACCCCATACTTGCCCTTCTGTCTGGGTTTTGACTTAGGACATCCGTGATACCTTTACCCTAGTGTATTAACACGGTTTTGGAGTTAGTGAACTTGCACAATCACTGTGACCCTTCACTTAAGGTCTAACCCACCTTGAACTAACCTAACAGCATGAGTTCTCAAGGAACTCATGTGATTAATCCCAAAACCACCCGTTGGTTCCTTTTTCCCGGTTTGTGCCAGTCTAGGCACAGACTATGACCTCATTGTATCGCCATGTGATGATAGACCCTTAGGAGTGGATGTTAGTACTATCTATTTGATCTCTTCTCCTTGATTCATGGATGCATGTATTGTCTCATTTGATACTTTTGTTCAGTGATTATGTATATTTAGAGGGTGACGACTTGTTTAAGTATGTGTGCTACTCTAGGGTAGTTGCTTGAAACTTTTCCTATTTGTTCCCATTTTGTAGTTTATGCTAGATAATCATATACTTATACCTAGTATGCACATTGCACTCTTTTGTGCCTTGTAAAGTAGAATCATAGGACTGTGCCCATATGCTTGATGATTTGAATATATGCCTATGATGCATTTTGTGTTGCATTAATCCAAAAGAAGTGAATATGATGAGTTGCATATGGACCTACCGGCTGTGATAGCCTAGTCTGCTACCCCATGTGATACTTGGGTTTAGACTAACAAATTAGATATTGACTTGTTAATCGTGATTGTCTTGTGAGAGGACCCTATTCGTACATCCAAGCTGAGAGAGAAACCCACATAGGGTAGGCCTCTACAGTCTTGAGGTGATGGTTACCCCAAGATCAGCACGTTGGTGTAAACTGGGAAGATGGTGAACTATCCCAAGGATCCGCACGTTGGTGTAAGCTTGAGAGACAATGAGACCATATTACCCTTATGTTGGATTGTGAATATGTATGACTCGTTGAGGGAGCCGCACGTGGGTTCAAGTCTTGGCCAGTGGCCCGTGATCAAAAATAAGGTGAGGCGATTGTGACTCCTAGGTTGAAAGCCCTTAAAACTATGTTGTACACATAGAATATTCCTATCCTCTATGCCGTTACGACAGGGGATGATTTCAGGTCGCTGAAACATCCTGTTGTGAATTCAGGTTACTGGGACACCCCGGATAAAGATTGAGATCATGTTGGAGCTTACTATATTTCACTTTCCTTACAGCGTTGCATTTTCATTTGTATTGCATATCTTTGTTGATATTAGTATGAGCACCTCGTGTATGAAACACTTGGCCTAATTTCCATATAGAATTAGGCATACGGATAATTATGATGCGGACCCTGGATTAAATACCTTGTGAGGTTGGGAGAGGACTACACTTTGTGCGATATCTATTGATTTACACTTTATCACCTTATGCACAGATGCATATTGATCACATCACAGATATTATCATATCGTATTCGTAGTGTTTATTTTCTCATAATGTTGGTGTATGAGTAACACCTTGCAATGAAGGATTACTCATTCTGGCTTCCAGCTTATGGTTGTTGATTTTACTTTTCAGGTATTGGAGCTTGGTCACGCAGAGAGCCTGGGTTTGGGTATAGTTAACCAGAGATTTAGTTTGTAGAATTGTATCAGAGTTAGATTCTCTTTTATTTATCTTGTAATAGATTAGTTCTTTTACTTCAGTTACTCATTTCCTACTAGAACATGTTATTTGCTTCCGCTTAAGTTTTTACCATTGTTATCCACTCCCATAGAAATATGGGGTGAAGGTTGCGATTTAAGCCTAAAAATCTCAGAATTGGGAATTTCTGGTTTGGGTCGTGAAAAAAGTGGTATCAGAGCTTAAGTTCTTCTAAGATTTAAGTAACTACTAGAATTTTGTAGGATTTTAAGTTAGGATCCCTGTAGTTGATCCTAATTCTAGGATTTTAGGGGGAATTAAGGGAATTAAATATCTATAGGATGTGAGATTGTGAGGAGCGATTGTTGTTGTCCGTGCATCCTAATTAGCAACTCTGGATGGATAATTGGGGACAGGAAGTACAACTATTTCCGAGAATCCTAAGGTAGAAGCTATTAGGATGAAGTCTCCGTTAAGTATACTGGGTTGTCACATTATTAAAGGATGTGACGATCAAAGGCTTATCCTGTGTTTATTGAATTTATTTAAAGTGCCTAGAACTCTAATACTAACTAATCTTCAGATTTTAAGGTCAATGTAGTTGCAAATGCATTGGACTGAGAAATTTGGGAATTAGGTAGGAATTGGAATTATAATTAATAAGAAAAATAATAATGTATAACTATTTAATCCTCACCTAATTATTATGACGTATGGTATCTTAAATGTTTAAATTTGATTCTTGGGGGTTCAAAGTCGGTGACGGCACTATTCATGCCAGATCTGGATCGCGACCCATACTTTTTAAAACTAAATTTTGAATTTTGATTTGGAGTGATTTAATGTGATGATTTGATTTCAAATGACTTTTTTTTATAATTAAGCTTTTTACTTTAATTTTTAATTTTTGCACTTTTTCTAACTTTGGCGACCCCCTCGACGACCTCTTTGGTTCGCTGAAAATCGCGACGAGGTGCAATTCGAGCCACGTAGGTGATTTTTCTGGCCTCTCTTTCATTCATTCTTCTCTATTTCTTTTTTCTCTCTTCTCCAACATTCTCAAGCACTCTTCTTTGGCTCACCACTCCCTCACAACTCATCATCAAGGTAATTTCATTTTCTATCTCCTTTCATTCGTTGCATCTAACCTAGTTTTCTTCCAAGACCAAATCTGAGCTTTCTTTTTCTCTAAACCCTAAATTTTTCACCTTGTTCCAAAATCCTAAACCTCTTAATCTAACCAGATTTCCCTTTTTCCTCTCTTCTAAACCTTTAATCCTCCAAACTATAGACAATCCCAACCACATTCTCTAACCCCTAGAATCAATATGCCTAAAACTATGAACACCCAAAAATCATCCAAGAAATCCAAAACCTCTAGGGCATCATCATATCGTAGACCACCTTCACCCGAACCGGAGGTAAAAGAACCCATTTACTCTTCATCAGATTCCGAACCTAGTGATTATGCCCACGAGAGCCTTATCATTGAGAGACCCACCATTGATTCCTATGTGGAATCGTATGGCATTGCCAATTTCCTCCGTGCTATTAATCTGGAACCTATCATATGATGGGGTGGTGAGGCCTACGAATCCACTACCCAAATCATGTATGACCTCATAACAGTGACCGAACCAGAAAACTACACCATTACCTTCGCCTTCGGCACGAGAGAGTACATCCTCGACCTTCGACTCGTCTCTTATCTCATGGTTGTACTCGTCTTCGATGCCTTTTGCTTCATCATCGAGTTAAGATATTCAGATCGACCAGCTGTGACCCTTGTTCTCTGTGGCCGAGACGCCTCATAGAACAACGATGGTTCCCTTTCTTCCACCAAACTCATTTCCTCTTACCGTATCATCCATTCAACCTTCCTGAAGAACGTCTACCCTCGCACCGGCAACACCAGCAAGCTCACGCTCTTCATGGCTCAGATTGTCTACTGGGTGGCAATGGGACAGAGGATTTGCCTTCTCTCTCTCATCATCGGACATATCATCTGATATGTTTGTAGTAACCGTAAAGGCGATCTGCCTTTTCCCCGTCTCTTGGGTGCCACAGCTAGGCACTGGAACCTTAGGCTACCTCGCCCTGAGCAGAAGAAGATTGCCATGCTTTTCAGCACCACCAACCTCTCCTTGATGGGTTTTCCTCGCTATGCGCAGCTGCTGTAATGACCTGAACCTTTTAAAATTATTTCTATTCTTCGAATTATAGTGTATTTATTTTTTATTTAATTATTTCTATATAGTTGTGCACATTATGTATCATAAGGGTGTTATTGTAACATATTTCTGGTTTTTGAGGCACACTTGTTATTATGTTATGTAAGGGAGTTAATGAAATTATATTTTAGTCTTGGGGGTTTATCTGTAATTAAACTAGAGTTA
>JAUPMG010128611.1:0-11551 GCA_031762675.1 Pachysandra terminalis | reverse complement strand
AACATGAAATTAACATGAAACTAAGGTCTAGTATATGCGAGGTAAGGGGTAGAAATGCTACTTAAAACTACACTTTTTAGTGTGAATCACCTATCTCCCCTCCGTATGACAGTGCTTCGGCTGAATTGGAATCCGCCAGAAACGGCCGTCCGTCAGCCTTGACAAGTTTCACCTTGTCTTCATTCCAAAAGATTAAGAATTGATGAAGAGAGAAGGGTATGCACATATTTGAGTGAATCCAATCACGTCCTAACAATGCATTGTAGCTTGAGGATGATTCCACCATAAAGAAAGTGGTCAAACCCTTCTTTCGGCCGATTTCCAATTCTATCGGCAGTACTCCTTGCGTCGTGGATGTTCCTCTCACGAAATTAGTGTTATTTCAGTCGGTATTAAGCCAATCAGGGTCTTGCCTACTTTTTTCATTACCTATTTACGGTCGCCCCGTAATCGACCAGGACCCTGGTGACGGGAATACCATCCATGTGTACGTTAATTTACAACGGTCGTAAATGCTGAGCCATCCTTATTGACGGCTTCTCAAAGGTTACCTTGTCAGCCTTGCCATCAAACCCGATTGTAGGCTGGTGATTTTTGTAGCTTACCTCCATTTGGCTAACAGGGCTCTGCCTCTCCTGGGCACCAATTATTGTGGCCAATGTAGTCTCCTGAACTTGTCCTCTTCCTCATACTCCTCTTTAGCTTGAAAGGAGCTTGATAACATAAAAACCATGTTACAATTCAAATTTACTGGGGGAAAGGATCCAAATTGAATGGTCCGAGTCTCCTCGTGCTGCTTTCTCATCCAAGCATTTATCATTGTTTACTGGAGGCTGCTTAAGTGCATCGGCTTTCTGGAATTGCGCCAAGAGTTGGTCTAAAAGTAGACCATCATCCTCTTCTAAAAGGGTGAGTTCCGATGATACATCTTTTTTCTCCTATGCCAACAACGTCTCTCTTTTTTCCGACACCACCTTTCGGATCTTTTTTTCTTCTCAAGGATTTATAATTACTACCATTCCTCTCTGCCCCCCGTGCTCGACCGAAATTTTTCTGGATGTCGCCTGATCACTTTGCCAGTGCCTTTTTTGAGTCTGAGTCATCTCGTATCCAAATCAGTCAACCTTCGGGTCGACTACCCTGGTCCATCTGTCCTTCCTACCCATTGAGGTCATAATCATCCTAGGGTGGATGTCATGGGACCAGTCATTCCTACTTGGGTACCACCTCTTAGGAGGCCCTTGGTAATAACGTGGCCGGTGAGGATGAGGTGGTGGGCACCATGGTTGGCTACTACTGACTTACACCTAACTGTCTTGTTGCATATCCTTAGGACACCTATTGCAAATATTACGAGTATTCTGGCCTTCATTATGCGTATCCAGATGGGGATACAAAAACACCAAACGATCATTGAAATGGCGGCTGTGTGATGTTAATGACCTACCCCTACTGGAGTTTTCTTCTCTGGGGGGATCACTACTCCCTGCTCCTAAGTCCACCTTCATCCCGGGACTCTTGAGTTTGGATCTGATCATGTTGACTGGGAAGGTTGCTGGAAATGGATCCATGTTGATCTCCATTAATTCCTTTTCTTTTTTAGGGAATTGGAGCAGACCTCAGTCGATATTGTTCTGTACGACATCGCAGAAAACAGTACAATCAGTAATTGAATGAGTACTTGACCCGTGCCACTTACAGTATTCCTCTTTCTTGATATCATCGACTGGAGGCATTTTGTGCCCCTCTCGTTATCTGATGAATTTACCTTTTAAAAGGCAGTCAAAGATCTCATCCACTTTAGATATGTCAAAGGAGAATTTCCTCCCTTTTTCCGGGAAGCTTTTCTTCCCTTCTACTTGCGTGCTAACCAATTTTTTCTTTAATGCCGTACAGGTAAAAGGTTTACTAGCTATTACTTCGGCCAATGCTAACTCATAATTTGGATCTTCAAAATAAGCCTCAATAGTGGCTGTTTTCCTTTGGCTCTCCTCTTGCAGAATTCGCTCATATTTGGCTACCCTGGTCGATAATTCGAACAGGTCTTCAAATTCCATCCCATCGAACTTCTTGCGAAGCTTAATATACAATCCATTCTGGGCTAGCTTCACGAATTCTGTTTTAGGGAGCACTATCCTACATCTATTTCTTACCTTTTTAAATTGCCCTGTGTATCTATCTACTATTTCATCTGGCAAATGCCTTAATCGAGCTAAATCGGCCATAAATGAACTTTTCTTCCATCTCGGCCCAATGTTGGATTGAATTGGGGGGCAAGGTTATGTACCAAGTGAACGCTTGGCCAGTTAGGGAGTTCCCAAACAGCCTCAATTTATGATATTCACTCGGCAATAACTCTCCACACTATACCATAAATTGCCCCATGTGTTCAATGGTTGATTGACCATTTTCTCCTGAGAATAATGAAAAGTCAGTGATTCTATATCCCCTGGGAAACTCATGTCTGAGATCTACTCAGTCAGGATATGGTTTATGATATGATGGCATAGATAGCCGTCTGACCGGCATATTAGCCACGGCCTCCCTGACCCAGTGATATACTTGGGCTCTTTCCATTCCCCGAGCCGGTCCAAGCGCCTGAACCTCAATGTTCGACAACACTTCGTCAACCCTCATCGGGCCATTATGGCCAAGTTGCTCATTTCGGTCGTTTGCTGATCTGATCGGCCTGAGAACGTTAGCCCTGGCTAGAAGTTTTTCAACGGGATTGAATATCCTGTTTCCATTAATATTTTGCCCAGCCGACCTTTCACTTTCTTCGGCCAAATTGTGTTCACACCTGATCAGGGATTCCATCTCAAAAGGCATTCTCGTGAAACCTTCTGCGATGGCTGCATAAGTGCGTCCTTGATCCATGCTTACCCTTATTAAGATATGGTTTATGGTTTGCAGAGACATCGAAACACTGCTATTAAATGAAGTAGATGGTGATCCTACCTCTGTACTTGGAATAGCGTGGCCTATTATCTCGGCCGCTGCTGTGCTACTCTCTAGTACTCCCTCTTGGACAGTGTCCATGATGGGTAACACTCCTTCATGGTCATCATCTCCTGACCGTCCACCAATCCTAGTCTTAGGTTCCATTTAGCTTCACTAGATGTGTCCCACTGGGCATGCCAAAAGATGTTGGCGATAAAAACCGTCGACAAGTCGGATCCTCCCGGTCAAATTGGGTGTCTCTCTCGATCGTGAGACCGGAGTGGGTGCGGGCGTGCCAGAACTTTTACAAGTTTACCTGAAAGACAGGTTGTGTGAGTCAAACTGCGAAAGTTGATTATTAAGATAAATCGGTCGATGTATGACCGATTGTGAGTCAGATGACTGTATGGTTCACGATCTTGAAGGGTCAATGGCTAATCCAGAGAAACTGATTTTATGCAATCAGTGGCACTTTATATAAACACTAGAACATACATCAACATACAATCTTAAATGGTAAACCTTATAAGTGAATATGTAAACAAACAACATACAACTAGAAGGCAAACCTTCTAATCAGATGAACAAGAAATGAAATAAACAAGAATATACAGAACCTCCTGCGGTTCCTTGGGCTTCGATTGTGGGACGTGACTAGTCTACTTCACGGGTGCACAGCTCGACATGCAAGGGGTGAACGAGAGGGCTTCCGTAAATCTCCTAACTGGGATTCTTCCATGGCCGACTGATTCGGGGAGCGAAGTAGGTGCAGTAGGATCCTTGCAGAAAACTAAAGGCTAAACTACTGATCGTCGAGGATCAGAGTTAATACCGTAATTGTAGTTGTTGGGTTGATTTGCTAAAGAGCTTTTCAATTAATTTGCTGTGTAGACCCTTCTCCGTCTTGGTCGATCCCATTTTATAATCTTCCATTGCAACCGTTTTACGTTTGGTTGATAATGAGAAGTTATCTTCCTACCCTCGCTGACATCTGGCCCACTCCGTTACTCCCTGTTGGCAACACGTTCTGGCTTGCTGACAGATTAGGCTTGAGATGGCCTTTTGGGGCCTATGCTATTCTGTTGGGCATGTCTAGTTAGTTCTTCACCCCTCAACCCGCGCAGTCTCTACGGCTTGTGGGGCCCGACCGGTTCTAAGCGGTTTGGTTCTGGCCTAAACAATACCCTAATTACATAATATATAAAAAAAGAAGAAGAAAAATAAAGATCCAAACAAATAGAAAAGGAGTAAGTTGAATGAATTCTAACAGAAGAATACAAAAGGCAAGCATATAGAAATCAGAGTAAGTTGAATGAATTCTAACATAAGCAAGCATATAGAAACAGATTAAGCCTAAAATATTCACAAAATATATCTACGGGTAGATGAAACCTAGGGTTTCAAATTATTGTTCTGATAGAAGGGAAGGAAACTCTGATCTGAGTAGTTCCCAAAGGAAAAAAAAACTATGAAGAGACCTCACAAATTAAAATCTGAACAGAAATCACTACATTTTAGCAGTAAAATTTTTTAGAAATAAAATAAATAAAAACCTAACTTGTTGGATGGCATCGAGGTGACAAGGACGGAGAGGTGAGGTGACGGCTATCGAGAGGTGGCGGCGACCGAGAGGTGAAATCTTGAGGGAGAGAGAGGGAATCGAGAGGTAAAGGGAGAGGGGAAATCGTGAGGAAGAGTGAGGGAGAGAGAGAGAAAATCGAGAGGGAGACCTGTAAAGGGCCGGATTGAGAGGGGAAATCGTGAGGGAAGAGAGAGCTGTGAGGGCGGGAGAGAAAAGCGAAGAGGACAAGAAAGGAAGAGGGATTCGCAGGATATTAGAAAGATATTTCTCGGTGGTCTTTATTAGACTGCCGACAATACTTAACCTCTCTCGGCAGTCTCTTAAGACCGCTCATGTAACTATATATAACGGTGGTCTTTCTATGATGGCTGTTAAAAACCCCTTTTTTGTAGTGCGTACAGGGAGCGTTTGAGTTTGCAAACTTTGCGCTCATGCCCCTCGGCCACAAATTCCTTTGGTTGATCTATTTATATCTCATAATCCAATTCTCCATTGAGAAATGTAGTTTTGACATCCATCTGGTAGAGTTCCAAATCAAGGTGTGCGACAATAGTTAGAATGAGGCGATTGGAGGTAAATCTCAATACTGGTGAGAATGTCTCATCGTAGTCTATACCTCTCTTTAGGTATAACCTTGCGCCATAAGACGAGCCTTGTATCTCTCTATACTTCCACCTACCTTGCACTTGACCTTTTGTTTCCAATGGTCTTGCATCTAGGGGGAAGATCAACAAGTTCCCATACTTGGTTCATATCTATGGAAGTCATTTAATCTTGCATTGCAGTTATCCATTTCTGCAAAGCAGGTAATGATAACGTCTCCTGGTACGAACCAGGCTCATCATCATCGAGCGTGCAGTCATGAATGACTCACCCTCAATCATAAAACGACGATAAGGAATCTGTTCACGGCAACTCCTACGCATGGGATGCTAGAATCTGTGTCCTGGGTCACTCACACTGGGCAGTAATCTACTCCCACTGTCCATAACATCCATAGAATCCATAGGATCCTATTGAGAACCAACGTTCTCAGTGGTGTTTGGATATGGGGTGATCTTCTCTAATCCCAACTATGGCTCATTCATCTCGAAGAGCTCCATATTTATCCTTGATCTCTTCCTGTTTGGGAAATCATCCTCGATGAAATCCACATCATGTGAGTTAGGTCAGGCTCTCTGCCTATCCATAACTTGTATGGTGTGCTAGGAACTGACTTTGTAAGGACATGGTTTAAGATGTAGGTTGCAGTCATAAGTGCTTCTCCTTAAAAGCTAATATATAAGAAAGCATGTGCAATCATCAACCTCACCATGTCTAAAAAAGGTACGGTTCCTTCTCTCTGCAACATTATTCTGCTGAGATGTGCTTGGAATTGTCAATTGCCTACGGATTCCCTTTTATTCACATAACTTGAAACATATTAGATAAATACTCACGTCATCTATAGGTATGAAGAAACTACATGTGTCGATCCAATTGGTGCTCGACTTTCACCACAAAGCGTCTAAAGCAATCTAATGCTTCCGACCTGTGGCAAATCGAGTACATCTAACCATATCGCATGTAATTATCGTTGAATGTGATGAAATAGGCTCTCTGTGGTGGGTCCTAACATTGATTGATTCTCATATGTCAGAATGGACTAACTCTAAATGAACGTTTGCTCTCATTGCCTTACCAAATGGTTTCTTACACGAGTTGCCGGCTAAACATTGCTCACAAACGGGTAACTGAACCTTGGAAAGTGATCCTAGTAGACTCGCTTTAGCCAACCGGTTCATCCTCTCTAGCCTTATGTGTCATAGTCTAGCATGCCATCTCAATGAATCATAAATAATAATATCATCATGGAAAGTCAAATTAGAAACCAAATTTGCATCACTTGAATTATCAATATCAAGTTTAAACAGACCATCAAAAATAAATCTCCTACCATATAAAACCGTCTCCAAAGAAATAAAGGCGGTATCTCTGCTGAAAATAATGAAAAAAAACTAGTCTAAGTATCTCTACTAACTATAGCTGATCACTTTGGACATGTCTCTCTTTCCTCCACGCTTCCCTCTTTAGAGCAATTGGTGCCTTTGTTTTCCTTATGCACTTTCTCAGTTGTTTCCCCCTATTGAGATGCCTTACCCTTGGGCTTGCGCCTAGACGTGGTTGTCTTGCGCTTCGCCAATTTAGCTAAGAGCACAGTGTTGTTAGACCTTGTGGTTTGATGTTCTGTCTCAAGCTCAAGATGATGTGACAAATCATTGAACGTTTTAATGTTTTCACTATACATCATGACGAGCCTCATGTGCTCCCACGAGTCAGGTTGGGATCCCAGAACAACGAGAATCTGCTACTGATATGTCAGGCAATTCCTCGTGGCTTTCAGATCTCTTATCATAAATAACATCTTCCAAAGTGCTCAACCACGCTTATGCTGGGAGGTATCTTGTAGGTCACAAATTTCGTCGTCAATGCACGTAATCTAGTAGCCGAGGTACCAGTGAACCCGAGTTTCAGTGCGTTTCATATCTCAGGTGCAGTCTTATAGGCCTCGAATTCGTCAATAAGTGCATTGTGCATACTATTCAATATAGTAAAGCGTACACAACGATCCTTCTTGGCCCAAGCCTGATAGGCCTCCATGTCTCTACAATGCTAGGCAATGGTCCCCTCCTCAGGATAAACTATGATATCTGATAAAGTCTCTAGGGTCTCAGACTCATTAAAGAGATATTGGATCTTCCCATGACTTATGTCATAGTTCGTACCATCCAATTTCTCAGTATTGTTTAGGTCAGCTACTACACTCTTAGCGACCATATCACTACAGTTAAAGTGCACATATCTCTAACATCTCATATACACACGTTGTTGATTTTGCATCATTATTTAGGAGTACTAAACAATAGAATTAATCTTTTATTTATCAAATCAAAAATACACTAGACCGTAGGTCGTAAAGCATAATCATCACCAATACAAAAAAAATTAATATTACTTTTAATCCATAATATGCAAAACCTTCTAGGAAATAACATAATATCAACTAGGATGTTATTTACGTGTTAACCTCATATAATCATGTAAATAAAAAACTAATTAAATTATGTTATTATTCACACGTTAACCTTATATATCATGCAAATAAAAATAAATAGTTAAATCATGATATTATTTACATGTTAACCTCATATAGTCATGTAAATAAAAATAACTAAATCATGATATTATTTACATGTTAACCTCATACAATAATGAAATAAAATTAACTAAATCATGAGATTATTTACATGTTAACCTTATACAATCATGTAAATAAAATTAACTAAATCATGCCTCCAAAAACTCTAACATTAAAATTCAAAAATAAATATGAATTTCAAGATTTGATCGTGGCGCGCTCAACAGCCCAGCGCAGCAGCCCAATAGCAAGGGCACGCAGGCAGCCCAGCACGCAGACCCAATGCATCAAGGAGTGCGCGCAAGCGTAGCAGCCCAGGGGCGCACACAGGTGCAATAGCCTAGGGGCGCATGCAAAGACGCATCAACCTAGGGGCACACGTAGGTAGTAGATTTCTACAGAAAATTGCTGATTAAACAAGGTTTCTCGACATACCTCAATCCACGAAAGACATATAACAGTAACTCTGATACCAACGAATGTTGCAAACGACCCTGATCACGTACCTTAATACACACGAACCCGAATCTGTAGTAGAAGATCTCTATAAAACCGAAAAACGTCCCACGTCAGAGTATGTGATTGCTAGAACCACATAATGAATCCACACTCAATCGACCTAGGGTTTTGCATGGAATCCTATTTAATAGCAAAATATTTGTAGGAAGAACAAATGAAGAGAAGAGAGTTCTCTAGGGGTGGATTCCCAAAAACTTGAATAGTAACTCTTTGGTAGGGAGGAGAAGTCTTCTAAATATAGAAGACTCAACTCAATTCCTCCTAGGACTCTATCTCTTAATCCCATTAGAAGAGAGTTATCCAAATCCACACTTCTAATCAAGTATGGACATCCCATTAAATAGGGATCCAGGTCGACCCAAACAAGTCGGGTCAACCAGGTCCACCCAGATCTAAAATCCAACACAATTATTTGAATAAGTTCCTATAGAGGTGATATTGTTATGGTGTTTGAACTGTACTTTTTCTCGGTCTAATCTGTATTTGCTAGTAACTCACCTCTTTATCTTTTCATATTTCTTCTTGAATAGAGAAATTTATTATTTATATAATGAATATGAATTTATTAACTTTTGATATGAGTTAGGAAAAGAATTTTAACCTCACTGGGTATTACCAAAATTTGATGGCTACCATTAAACATGACAAAGCCCACCAATGAATGTACTCATGGCAATTAGGAAAAGAATGTTAACCTCACTGGGTATATATATATATTGTCGAGTATTTGGTTGGGATTCTATAATTGTCATTCTCATTCTTTATTCTCATTCTTTATTGTTAGAATTTGAAGTTATTGATTATCAAAATCCAAAATCTCTTTTTGGACATAAAATATTTTGATATTTGATTTTAGATATATTTGGCAATGAGTTGGGTTGGGATCCGATTTTTCCATTGGTTCATAATAGAAGTGTTGGGTTTCCAATAGAGGTGCCAATTTGTAACCCAACCTGTTCATACCCACCCGCGCTTTGACGGATTTAGGTTGAGGTTTATACGAGCGGGTTAGTAGCAAGCCAACCCGTAAGTAAACGAGTTGAGTTTCTTGACCCGTTTAGTCAATCTAAATCAGTTGAACTCCCTATTTATACATATATTCTATATATTGTTATGAAATAAAATGCCTAAAAGGCATTTCATAGAAACCCAAAGCGTGGATGACCTTTATACTTCCATATGAGTTACACCAAACTCAAAGACTGAATAACATTTACTCTTCCATAGGAGTTACACCAAACCCAAAGAGTGGATGACATTTACTCTTTCATTGAGGTTACACCAGTCAATGTATACACCATCAATGTAATGATCCTTGGTGCATCTTTCTATGCCTATAAAATGGCACTCTCTTCTATGAAATACATAATAATAATAATCTTTGGAGTAATCTTCTCTTCTGGTTTTATTTCTTCTATTTTGTGTTTCAATATTCTTTAGCTTTTAGTTTAAAACACGTTGTCAGTACGAAAATCTCGACTTTTCACCAATTCTTTTTTAGATCTTAGAAACAAGTATATCTGTGTGTAAGGACTACATGCTTTGTTTTTGCTTGTAACACATGAAGTTTGAATCGTTGGTTTTTGAACTAACAAAACCGTTGATTTGAATTTATTAAATTGCTAGTTGGTGTTTAGATTAATCACTAATTTATACTTTGTTTTATTTATGGATCAACTCCTTTGTTACATATGATCCTATATTATTTTGTTTAATATTGGTATAAATTTGTCTTGTATTTCCAATGATATATATGAAGAACAAAACAAGAAATCGATGTCAAACCTCACAAAGCTCTACTTTACCATCCTTGAAATCACAGGAAACAACTATCTCTCATGGACTCGTGATGCTCAGATACATCTCAATACCAAAAATCTTGGATCAACAATCAAAGCTGGCACTAATGCGTCCCTGCAGGACCAAGCAAAGGCGATGATCTTTCTTCGCCACGACCTCCAAGAAGGCTTGAAGACTAAATATCTCATCGTGAAAGATCCACTTACTCTTTGAAATGACCTAAGGGAGAGATATGATCACTAGAAGATTGTAATCCTTCCAAATGCCAGATATGATTGGATGCACTTGCGATTGCAGGACTTCAAAATAATTGTAGAATATAATGCTACCTTGTTTAAAATCACCTCACAGCTAAAAAAGTGTGGTGAAAAAATCACTGATGCAGATATGCTTGAAAAGACTTACTCCACATTTCATGCTTCGAATGTGCTCCTGCAGCAATAATATCAAGAGCATGGATTCCATAAGTACTCAGCACTAATCTCGTCTTCTCATTGCTAAAGAAAACAATGAGCTTTTGATGAAAAACCATGGGTCACATCCAACCGGTTTTACACCTATCCCTAAAGCAAATGTAGTTTCATTCCACATTAGGGGACATGGTCACGGACGTGGTCGTGGAAGGAATAATTATTATAGCTATGGTTGTTGGGGACAATATTACTCAAGTTATAAGATGATTGAGAATTCAGAACAGCACTTGAAAGGGAATGCCACCAATAAAGATAAGGGTAGAATTGTCAATAACATGTGTTTATCTAATTATGAGGATAAATGTTATCGATGTGGCATGACTAGGTATCGGTCTCATACATGTCGCACTTGCAAATATTTAGTTGATCCTTATCAAGCATCAATCTAAGAAAAGAGAGGCAGATCGACATAAATTCAACTGATCACCCCACCCCGAAGGTGGATACAACTCATATGGACATCTCTGATTTCTTTCAAAGATTCAGATACTAACGTGACTGAGGAAAGGAACTAAAAATTTATCATATTTAAAGTGAAGCAGCATGAAATCCTTTTACTTTTTCTTTTTATTTTTACTATGCATTGTTTTTGTTTTTTTGTTTGTTTTTATTTCTTAGTTTAAATTTAAGATTTATAATAGTATTAATGCACTATGTATTTTTATTCTCACCTCGAAGGAATGAAAATTATAATGCATCACAACAATGACCAAAAATACATTCACACATATGGGGATGATATAGGTCTAGCCGATTGTGCAACAACCTACACAATACTTCGCGACAGGGAGCATTTTTCGACACAATACTTCGGTTCGCCGAAGCATCCGCCGAAGCACAAGGTGAGTCTCTGTAAGGCTCGCCGAAACACAGTTCGGTACACCAAACAGTCCGCCGAAACCTTCGGTGCGCCGAACTTAGTAGCCGAAGTAGGGTTTAAGCCAGCCTAAGACCCTGCCGAAGCTGTTTAATAACCCGAATAACCTTAGGGATCCCTTATGCACACTCCATATCGAAACAAGATCATGGGAATCAAGACAAGCCAAGGAACTCATTTTA
>JAUPMG010128590.1:0-11552 GCA_031762675.1 Pachysandra terminalis | reverse complement strand
TTTTTTCTCTTTGTTGTTTTTTTTTTTTTTTTTTTTTTTTTTTAAGTTCACCGATTGGGCATCGTTTAACATAATGGCTGTGTATGCAAAATGCATGATTCAGCCATGGTTATGTGGAATTAGAAATACTATTTGACTTGCAAATTGTAGAAATATCTACATGGGATTGTTTTTGGAAGCAATGGCTTTTCTATTCTGATATAGTAGTGGGCAATATGCCCGGGTGGCAACGGATCGGGTCAGAAGCGGGCATGGTCTTGATATGATTAGTCCAACCCACCTAAATAATGTGGTACTTGGGGTTCAAGTAGGAATGGGTTTATAATATAAATCCATTAACTTAATCCAATCCATTTTGTTATTAGAGTGGGTCCGGGTAGACCTGATTAAGAAAAATTCATTTTTTGTGATTTGATCAACTTAGCCGAACAGTTCACAATAATGTCAAGGAAACTTCAACAAAGAGAACCAAAAGAATTTAAACTGAAGCAGGTACTATAGATTTAATTTTTCTGTTCTCTAAATGCTCATCAACTTAACCAAAAGAATATAAATCCATTAACTTAATCCAATCCATTTTGTTATTAGAGTGGGTCCGGGTAGACCTGATTAAGAAAAATTCATTTTTTGTGATTTGATCAACTTAGCCGAACAGTTCACAATAATGTCAAGGAAACTTCAACAAAGAGAACCAAAAGAATTTAAACTGAAGAAGGTACTATAGATTTAATTTTTCTGTTCTCTAAATGCTCATCAACTCTTGGTTATGATGTATACAACTCTCCTCCATTAAGTAGGGATAGTAGTAGAGGATTTTTTTTTTTCCTCTTTAGGATGGTAACATGAAGCATGCAAGAGAAATCATATATTAATAGTCCATGTAAAGTTCGGAAGAAAATCGTCTGCGATATTTCACTGCGATTTTTTCAATGGTATTTATCATGGGACACCACGTCATGTGTACAAACCATTACCGGTTAAGGTAGAAGACGATTTGAGGTTAATATGTCTATTAGAGTCCGATTGGTTCGTGGAATTGAAGGCGAAATTGGAGCTGGATTGGAATTGGAGCCTCCAATTCCAATAGAGTGCACTAAGGAATTAGAATTCGAAATCTACATGAATTTCTTTCTAGGCAGTACATGCATATCATACCAACAAATGAGTAAAAAGAAAAGGATCTCCACGGATAAAATTAACAACATAGATGTCTATAAGTGCCTTTTTGGGCAAGGTAGTACACATGGCAAATAGAAAGGATGATAACTCGTGCGTACAACCATCACATGCATATCATACCAACAAATGAGTAAAAGAAAAGGATCTCCATGGATAAAATTAACGACATAGATGTCTATAAGTGCCTTTTTGGGCAAGGCAGTACACATGGCAAAGATAGGCCTACATATCTGCCAAATAAGATAAAGGTAGGGAAGGTAGATCCACATGTAGACCTAAACTGCAGTGCAGCAGCCATTCCTATAGTGTTGCTCGAACCGGGTTGGAGAGGCCGGGTCAATAAGGTATGGTAGGTAAGCGATGGCAAGGAACCGACAACGGGAGATGCACAAACAAGTAGAGAAGGTGAAGAACTCCCAGCTTGACCGATCAAAAAGGACTTATTCCTTAGAGATTTCTTGTAAAGAAAATCTCTAAGTCTAGGATTCTCTCTAAGTCTCAAAGCTAAGGTCTCAAGGCTGACAGTTAAGTTAGGATGAGACCTTTCTCTTTGCCAGAGTCTAGTATTCAAAGCTTGTAATGTGGTACCCATGGCTTTATATAGGCATGAGCAAGCCATAAGATGGTGACACTTGTCACCAACTCACCATCTCATGCATTCTCTCTTTTGTACCTCCTTTCTCATAATGAGTGAAAATAATTTCTTTGCAACTCTCATCATAATGGAAGAGAGATTACTTTCTGTCCTTAATTCTCTTTGTAACGCCCACCATAATGGGAGAGAGCACTAGCTTATATTAATAAAGTCCTTTGACTAGTCATGCTAATATGACACTTCACCTCTCAGCGCGACGATTCAACTCACTAGCAACATAGTTGTTTGTCGTTTGTCGGCTCTTGGTCGGCATGCCGAACTCAAAGCGACCGCCGACAATACCCATGCCCTTGGCCGCCACACCTTAAGGACCACGTAAAACCCCCTAGAAGAGATCTCTCTTACAAATCAAACATAAGATAATAATTAATATAATCAACATTCATCGACAAAATTAATTGGTCATATGTTTAAAGTCAAGGAAATATCCTTTTTAGGCTAAGTTATGTCATACCAAACACTTATGCTGAACGCCGGTGCCTCCAGGTCTTTTCGGCACAACTATTGTTTTTCTGGCGTAAATGCTAAAAAGCAAGCATTTCCCACATTGCTAAGCTTCAAATCACAAGATAGATCACCTTGAAAAATTGTCAACGGGAGCTTCCCAGGCTTGAACTGCATGAGAATCGGGCCCCAAGAGCTCCCGGCATAACACCAACTTCCGTCGAGGTTCCAGAGGAAACAGGGGTGGGCACCTAGCCCATTTTGGTGCCCTCTATACAAAACCCCGGGCCCCCCGACCAAAGGGCCCGATACTTCCCCGATAGTGGGGACATCCACAACTTTTAGTTTTTGGTCTTCCGTTGGATATTTTAGCAGTTTTTCTCTTGCGCCAAAACTTTTGTGATGCCATGATTTTTTTTTCCAATGGTCCGACATAACTGCGCCAGAAGCTCCGATTTGACTCAAAATGGACAAAATCCACAAGTGCCACTTGTGCCAACTTGGCAATAACAGGGATGTTGATATGGCAAAAAGTGCCGCCACATAGTCACCCTTGATGACATGGCATGCTTTCCAAAAATGACCAACATTAAGCCCCTTTTTGCTGATGACATAACCTTACGTCAGGAGGCAAAACCCAACTTGGTCATTTTTGGGAGAATAGAACTTTAAGGTTGGCCAAAATCATGCCATACTTATTCTTTAACATGTATTGAAAAACTCTGAATTACAACAGGGTGTCTTTGTTACCATGAGGTCACCCCAATTACCTATATGGAATCCGAAGCATTGCATGCAAAAATGAAGTGACAACACTATTTATTCCTCTCTTATATACGTCAGAGGGATGCGCTCACTAGCAACTCATTTGGAGCACTATTTAAGTGGATTGGCAAAACGGATGTGCTTCTTATAAATGAAGTACAGCCTTCTTCATTATTCATCGAGTCGTGTGCTAGCCCCTAAGATAATTAATAAAGTGACAATATCGATGTTGGCGCAAATAATGTTCTAAAGATGGTGCCGCTAATAAGATACTTCAACAAGACATAGTTACACCGGATGATACTCCTGTAGACAAGATTGTATTTAAGATAGATAATATTGCCTCAGATAAAGTTCCAGCCAGCAAAGAGGTGTCAGGTCCGAATGTCGTTGTGCCGAATAATATTCTAACTGGCGGTGACGTGCTTTAGTTGAACACAGTCACGCTAAATACAGCTCCTGTCATCAAGGATGTAGACTCTGTTCACCGAAATAAGTACAATGATGAAATTAATCTGATTTATGCAACTGCAACTTCTTTAGATATTTCATACAGTCCCCAGAAGATATCAAGAGGGGTCATGAATATAGCCAATAGCAATAGCAATGTTGCAATTCATTCAAGGAGATCACAGAGGAAGCAGAACTTTCATCATAACATTGGGTTCCGCCATGCGAGACAGTTCATGCCGGTCCTTGCAACAGTGAAGAAAACCCGTCATAGTAACTGAATATCCTCAAATCTCATGCAAGTATCGAGCCTCACCCTATAAAGTGATTTTCATTGAGATCTAATAATAGCGACGAGCTTTGTCGTGGTGGAAAGCCTTCGTCAGAATATCATAATGTGTGATGAACTCCGTCACGCTAGACGTTATTTTGTCATAATGGTGACAAGCTCCACCATGCTAGGTAGCCTTCGTCATAATGGTGACAAGCTCTATCATGCTAGGTAGCCTTCGTCATAATGGTGACAAGCTCTATCATGCTAAACGGCCTTTGTTATAATGGTGAATTCAGTGCCATGATTTCATGGTAAATCCAGCACTATCGTTTGACGGTGATTCCAGCACCATCTTTGTATGGCGAATCCAGCGCCATAGTAGTATCCAAGGTTTAAAGGACCGGTCCAGTCCCAAGCCATGATACAAACAATCATATCATGAGGTTCTAGATTGGACTGGACTAGACCGGTACAACCGGTCTAGTGTTTTTTTTTTGTTTTTTTTTTCAAATTTGTGAATTGGGTGATCCAAACCGGTATCAATCTGGACCGGTTCAATGCCGACCGGTATCGTCGGTCCGGCAATCAGTCCAGTACCTGGTCACGGTACATTAAACCTTGGTAGTATCTGCGACGCGCAACATGACAGCTCTCGCCAAAGCACTTTGTGGTGAATCCAACACCACTTTTTGGTGAATCTAGCAACAAGACTTCACGACGAATCAACGTCATGGCTTGTGGCGAATCCAACACCACTTTCTCGGTGAATTCAACACTGAGACTTCATGACGGGTCCAATATCATGGCTTGTGGTGAATCCAGCACCACTTTCCCGTCGAATCCAGCACCAAGACCATGATGAATCCAGCGTTTGGGGTTGTGGTGGATCCAGCACCACGATAGACATGTGGCCTTGTCATTTCATGCAAACGAATTTGGACAACCATAGTAGCATTTGATGCATTATTTTACACACTTTATGCTTCTCATATATTGTATCGCAGGTCCTTTCATGCTAGTGACACTGCATATGTCTTGGAATTGGAGCTGGCAGAGGTTTAGCGTGCTCATGACAAGGCAACAGAGAAGCTTTCTGTTAGCGAGCGCTAGGTCCTAGAGGCCATGGCACATCGCAATAAGCTAAAGGTAGCTGTGGTGGTGATGGAGGGTCGACAGGAGGCAGCTTTGACTTTACTTGAGGATAACAGTAACTAGATGCCTCTCTCTGCCAAATAATAAATAGGCATTCCTAGTCTAGTTCAAACTTGGGCGATAACAAACCCTGTTGAACATATAAAGATGCTTGTAAGACCAATAGAACATCCGGGGCCATTCCTTCTTGTTATAGGTTGTGGCACAACGATGATAACCGATACTCTTATCTCTTGATGGTTTATCGGTAAAATGCTAGCGACGAGCTCCGTGCTAGATGGCCTTCGTCATGACATAATACGTGGCCTTGCTTCATCGTACAAATAAGCTTGGTCCACTTTCATACTTATTTGGAGCTGTTTTGTGCCCATACTCCTGGTTATGCTGAGTTTTAACAAGTAGAGACTCTTGGCCTGAAATCAGCACCGTCATGCTATAGTGGCGAAACCAGCATGTGCTTCATCTATTGGAGAGCTATCTCATACTTCTACTACCCATCTTTTTTTCATAAGAGACGCCAAGGGTATTGTGTGCCATGTAAGCCTTGGCAGGAACTGTTTCAACTTATCACATTTGTCGGCACCATTATCGTCATTAAAAGATAATCCGTTACAAATTAGTGCATAATGTTCTTTGATTCCGCAAGATTCAAGACACAACAAATCTTCTAGTACCTCTCTTATTCAGATATTTTCCATTCAATAAAACAAAATAGCATAAAAGCTTGATGAAGGGATAACATCAAGGAACTATACAGTCCCAAGGTGTTGTGTACTACTACTGCATTGTACTAGCATATGCTTCTTCTACCGGAAAGCTATCTCATACTGCAACTACACATCTTTTTTCTATAAGAGACGCCAAGGGTACCGTGTACCATGTAAGTATTGGCAGGAACTGTTTCAACTCATTCACAATTGTCGGCACCATTATCGTCAAAAAAAAATGATGATCCGTCACAAATAAATGCATAATGTTCTTTGATTGCTGCAAGATTAAAGACACAACAAATCTTCTAGTACCACTCTTATTCAGATATTTCCCATTCAATAAAACAAAATAGCATAAAAGCTATATGAAGGAATAACCTCAAGGATCTATACAATCTCGATGTGTTGTGTACTGAGTCTGCTGACAGCCTTCGGATCTAGACAGTCACAAAGGCCATGCTTTCTTTTTTAGGAATCACATCAAGAGTATATTATATCAGTGTGTAAAAGTGTGTGAGCAGGAAAATATACAAACAGTCCACATACGGTGACTAAGATAGACACCTGGTGGAGCCTATCCAAAAACGCAAAAAAAAAAAAAAAAAAAAAAAAAAAAAAAGAAAGATAACTGTACAGCAAAGTAAAACGCTAAATTCCTGATGTACCCATAAAGAGGCTATCACAAAAGGTCATGCTTAGGAATAAGTAGAGCCCCTACTTTTGTTCCTCTTTGAATTGTTAAGGAATGCACCCGCCAAGCGCTTCTTTCCAACAAGATAAGCCGTCAAGACTATTTCCGGCTCGTCTTATTCTCTCAACTTGACTTATCTGCTTCTTTTACTAATAAAGCCATGGGCCAAGAAACTTCTAGGAGCTTGGCGAAGTTGTGGATGTCATGGTTCTCGATATCCCAATAGTCACGACACATGGCGGCGACGGTAATACACAGTTGCACAAGGCGCTCTTCATTGAATGGCTCATGGCAATCCAAAGTTAAGATATGGAATTGGAAACACTTGACGAAGTCAATAAGCCCTTCACTTGGCTTTTGTTGCTCCTTGCTAAGATGAACAAGAGTAATCCTCTCTTCGATGAGAAAGAACTTCTTGAAAAAGGCACACACACCATTTTTTCCTATGAGTTGATAGAGTAGGGAGGGATATTTTTTTTTTTTTTGATAACTTGGGTGTCCGGGCCTTAGGCCCGACTAATCCCAAGTAGGAGGCTTGCGCAGCAACCCACCGCCACGACCTCCCACTTAAATCCGAACCTGCCCAGCTGAGGAATAGAACTTGAGACCGTGCGCCTAACTCACACAATCCCCTATTCGCCCTTACCAACTGAGCAACCCAGGGTGGGTAAGAGTAGGGAGGGATATTAGAATAACATGTATAGGCTTTCTCTGCTAACGACTTGGAGAACTCTCGAAGCCTTAAGTCTTTGTCGACAGTGAATACACAGAGAGAATCAATGAACTGGCTAACATGCTCCTTAGCATTCCCGGACTTGCTGTCGTATCTGACGAACTTCAGCGGTATATAGTCCTTGGGATACGGCTTTGCAAATACATCGTTGGCATAGGGAGGACGGTAGTCGTAATCAGTGTCTTCGTCTAAAGAAGGTCTCCTCTCCCGCCTTAACAAGGCATTCACGTCCACCAAAGGAACAAACTCGCCAAGTTTACAAAGATATGTGGTCACGGTGTGATTAGCCCCCGGCGTGGCAGTCCGCCGGCACTTTCAATTGGCATCGGCTATGGTGGCGCTTGCTTCACGAAGGAAGCCATAAGTTGGGCTAGTTCCGCCATGGTGTGATTGTGTCTTTGCAGTCTCCTGTCACTTTATGGCAAATGGATTCGGCGTAGTTGGTTCGTTGCGAGTTGTAGAGTTGGAGCGAGTGTAGTGTTGACGGTTTCCGTTCACCATTTTTGCAGAGATAAGAATAAGGACTCTCAAGAATTACAATCCAGGCAATCTACCTCCCAATAGAGTCGCGTAAGAATGTAGGTGCCTTTTCAGAAAGGCAGTACACGTGGCAAAGATAGGCCTACGTATCCGTCAGATAAGATAAGGGTAAGGAAGGTAGATCCATGTGCAGGCCTAAACCGTAGTACAACAACCATTCCTATAGTGTTGCTCGAACCCGGGTGAATAAGATATGGTAGGTATGCGATGGCAAGGAACCGACAACGGGAGATGCACAAACAAGTAGAGAATGTGAAGAACTCTTAGCTTGACCGATCAAAAGAGACTTAGAGATTTCTTTTAGAGAAAATCTCTAAGTCTGGGATTCTCTCTAAGTCTCAAAGCTAAGGGCTCAAGGCTAATAGCTAAGTCTGGATGAAAGCTTTCACTTTGCCAGAGTCTAATATCCAAAAAATTGTAATGTGGTACCCATGCCTTAGCCACCCATGGCTTTATATAGCCATGGGCAAGCCATAAGATGGTGACACTTGTCACCATCTCATGCATTCTCTCTTTTGTAACTCCTTTCTCATAATGAGAGGAGTTACTTTCTTTGTAACTGCCATCATAATGGGAGAGAGTCAGAGAAGTTACTTCCTTTCCTTAATTCTTTTTCCAGTTCTCACCATAATGGGAGAGAGCATTAACTCATATTAATAAATCCTTTGACCGGTCATGCTAATGTGACACTTCACCTTTCGTCGTGACGATTCAACTAGCCGGTAACTTAGTTTGTTGTTTGTAGGCTCTTGGTCAGCATGCCGAACTCAAACCGACCGTCGACAATACCCATGCCCTTATCCGTCACACCTTAAGGACAACATAAAACCCCTTAGAAGTGGGCTTGCACTCGTGATGGAGATCTCCTCTCCTATAAATCAAACATAAGAAAATAATTCATTTAATCAACATTCATCGACAAAATTAATTGGTCAAATATTTTAAGTCAAGGCAATATCCTTTTTAGGCTAAGCTATTTCATACCAGACACTTACGGCGATATCCTTTTTAGGCTAAGTTACGCCATGCCGACACTTATGCCAAGTGTCGGTGCCTCCAGGTCTTTCCAGCGCAACTATTGTTTTTCCAGCAAAAATGCCAAATAGCAAGCATTTCCCACATTGATAAGTATCAAGTCTCAACATTTCAGTGTAACCATTCCACGAGATAGATCACCTCGAAAAATGGTCAATGGGAGCTTCCCGAGCTTGACCTACACGAGAATCAAGCCCCGATAGCTCCCAACGTAACACTAACTTCCATCAGGGGTTCTGGCAAAAACAGGGGTAGATGCCTAGCCCATTTGGGCACCCCCTGTACAACACCCCCCCCCCCCCCAGGGGCCCAGTACTACCCCGATAGTGGGGACATCCCCAACTTTTTGGTTTTTGATCTTCCTCGGGATATTTTAGCAGTTTTTATCTTGTACCAAAACTTCTGTGATGCTATGATTTTTTTGTCCAATGGTTTGGCATAATTACACCAAAAGCACCGATTTGACCCAAAATGTCAAAAACCATAAGTGCCACTTGCACCAACTAGGAAATGACAGGGATGCAGACATGGCAAAAAGTACCACCACGTCATCACCTTGATGACATGGCATGCTTTCCAAAAATGACCATCAACAATGTCCATGTTAAACTTTTTTTTTTTTTATCGATAATGATAGTGTATATTAAATTAAAAAGTATAAAGTAAAGATACAAAAGGTGTGGCTGTACAGCTGTACACCAGAGGTGTACAAACACCCCTCAAAAGATAAAATAAGGCTTAGGACATAGTCCACAACAGATTGTTCCCATAAGCAAACTCCCAAGAAGAAACATTAATGAAGTCCACCTGGTTAGAAGCCCAAAAGTGCAATGCCGATAGAACCTTTCCCACAACTACCTTACAAGGATTTTCCTTGCCCTAAAAATGCTGGCATTACGCTCCTTCCAAATGGTCCATGTTAAACTTGCATAACCCTATTGTGCTCTTTACCCTATACATTCAGTGGTTAATATACTATGGATGATAACTTCTACGTTCAACCATTACATGTGTATCATACCAACAAATAAGAGAAAAGGATGTCCACAAATAACTTTAATGACATAGATGTCCTTGTTAAACTTGCATAACCCTACTGCATTTTTACCTTATCTCAATTTTGATGGCTCGTCTTTGGGTAATCCGAAGAAATTCAGGGATTGGCGGGGTTTTAAGGGATTCGGAGGGGCATTTAGTTCATGCTTATTCAGCGCCGATTGGGATGGAAGACTCGGCTAGGGAAGAGTTGTGGGCTTTGATAACAGGAATGGAGGAGGCAAAGAAGCTCATTGTGGGAAATTTAGAAGTCGAAGGTGATTCCTCTTCAGTCATCTCCTAGATGACAAAGACTAGTCATTACTCTTGGAGATTTGATCATCCTATTCGTTTTGCAACATATCTTGGTTAGGGCATGAGAGTCTCTTTCTCCCACATCCCTTGTTCGGCAAATGCAGTCGCTAATATTTTGGCTAGAAGGGGGGCGAGCAGGGAATCCTTCGTTGTGATCACACTTTCTGATCCAATGTAAACTCTTACATTATTTGATGATTAATGCAATCGTTGTTAATTATCAAAAAATAAAAAATAAACTGCTTCATATTTTATTAATTCAATGGTTTCCTAAACAAAGCCATCAAATTATGATATAAGAGCCAGAAACCTAAGACGTTGGGCTGCCATCTGATGATATGGTTACACATCACTCATCAAATGCCAACATGAGTAAAAAGTAAGATATGTACCCATGATTGACCTCATAAGTATAATGATTAATATTTATTAGTTGAATGTTGTCAGGTGTTTCACGGAAGGAAGTCTTTCATAAAGATAGTCCTTCCATCATATATCTCATAAAAGACAATCTGAAAATAAATGAACCAAAAGGATCACTGTAAATTAGAGGTGGCAATCGAGTGGGTTCGGGTCGGGTTGATGTGGGGAATTAATGGTTTGGCACTCAACCCAAACCCATCCCTTTAATAAATGGATTGAAATAATCAAACCCACACCCAACCTGTCTGACCAGTCTAATTTTCACTGCCGTTTTTATTATTTTTTTTCAGATACCGCCTCTAATGTCTTGCATAATAAACCTGATTACAAGTTACAATGATATTGTGATTTAATACTATTTTTTCTCTACAATCTTATTTAATCTCATGTAAACAACAATAATGCAATATTCTGCTTTGCTTTTTCTGATGCTCCAACCTCCAGCAGCCCAGCTTTATTGTATGAGAGAGAGGTAAGGAAGAGGAAAAATGGGAAAAAAACCCTAACTCTTTGCTTATGTCTATATTATATATATATATATATACACACACACACACATATGTGGTTGCTATACATGTTTTAAAGTATACTAAAACAGTAAAACCTTAGTATAGTAACCCAACGGGTCAAACGGGTTAACCCCTTTATTTGCAGGTAGAAAACACTCAACCCAACCCATGGGTTGAAAACTTGAACCCAAACCCGCTGAAATTTGTGCGGATTGACGGGTCAGATAGAAATTTCCAGCTCTCCTGTAAATGATATATCTATTGAAGGTTCATAATCTACTCTCTACTTTGTTCAGATCATTCACTACTTCAAATGTCTCAAATTTTCTGCCTAAAATTAATCCAATATTACAAATGAGCAACATCAAGTACTTATAGATGGTCCGAGATTTTCATAATATTTGAATGAAATCTTTTTCACTTGTAATTTTAGATTTTAGTTTTTACCTATTTTCATAAGTTTAGCTTCTCTTTGATGGATAAGGATTTTAAGTCCACTTTGACAAGGTGAAAGTATATTATTATAATAGATAAAACCACTGGGAGGCCATGCCTAGTCTCTCTCTCTCTCTCTCTCTCTCTCTCTCTCTCTCTCTCTCTCTCTCCCAACTGCAAAAGCATTTCGAAGAATAAAAAATCACA
>JAUPMG010128569.1:0-11553 GCA_031762675.1 Pachysandra terminalis | reverse complement strand
GATTCGAATATTTAATCGAATTCGAATCTTTGTCGGATTCGAATATGGATTTTAATAAAGTAATCGGAATCAGATTAAATTACTCATATAAAAGATCCTTCGGATCTTTAATCGGATTCGGATCTCCTTAAAATTAATCGGTTTCGGAATCGGATCAAGTTGGATCCGGCCCGAATCCGATCTGCTTACAGTCCTAGCTGTACCCACAGGAGGTATATAGTTACATAGTTAATCCATTGTGATATTAAGGTTAAGTATTAGAGCTGCTTGAAACGCAGATTGTTACCTTTCTACTATAAGTTGTTGCACACTGAAAATTGGTGGTTATGTACTGTTGTCTCTGAATCATCATTAATAAAATATATATATATATTCTATGGTTTGTTTTATTAGTGATGAAATTTCCATTTTTTATATACAAGTCTTGGATTGATTGTTACTGAATGCTAATTTTTTGTCTTTCGATTGTTTTGCTTAGTGTTCTTATACATTTCCTTCGACTTGCCGATGCAAATCTCCAAGCGAGTGAGCTTTTATTCTTATTGTTATTTTTTAATTTCCAATAAATTTCTTAATTTTGTGAAGTTAACATTTACTTTTACTTGAATCATCATTAATAAAATATATATTCTATCGTTTGTTTTATTAGTGATGAAATCTGCATTTTATATGCAAGTCTCGAATTGATTGTTACTGAATGGTAACCTGTCATTCAACTGTTTTGCTCAGTGTTCTTATATTGGAAACCGTAGTGTCTAGGAGAAAACAAAGGCAACCGGGGAGATTACCCTTCGTCACTTGGTCGACCCGGGCATGTGTGGCTAGTCGACCGTACAGTTTCCACAAACCCAATAATCTCCTACTTGGAAACTGAAGCTCAAAAGTAAACAATCCTAACAACGATTGGTGCATGTTGGTGTGCTCATTCATATTTTCAAGCTAGAAGACTCACTGAAGCTGAGCACAATTCCAGTTTCTCTGTTGTCACTGTCTTGGTTAACATGTCAGATGGGTTTTTGCTACCTTGGATCGTCTCAAGTGCTAACACCTCATCCTCCAAAAGAGATATGATGAAGTGATAATATAATCCGATGTGCTTGGTTCGCAAATGAAATGCTGAGTTCTTTGCTAGATGTATAGCACTCTAACTATCACTGTGCAAAACATTTTTCACCTGCCTGAATCTCAATTCTGTCAATAAACTTTGTAACCAGATCATCTCTTTGCTAGCCTCGATTACTGCCACGTACTTTGCCTTTGTAGTGGATAAAGCAACAATCTTTTGTATCTGCGAAATTCAACTAACTGCAGTAGTGCCAAACATAAAGACATACCTGGTAGTGCTTCTCATGCGATCTACTTCTCCAGCAAAGTTTGCGTCTACATATCCCTGTAGTCTCAGCTCACCCCTTCTAAGGCATTTATCTGTAGTGCCCCGTAGATACTCCAGTATCCACTTCACTGCTTCCCAGTGCTGCTTCCCCGAATTGGACATAAATCTGCTCACTGCTCCCACTATATGAGTAATATATGGTATTGTGCAAACCATGGCATAAATTGGACTTCTAATGGTTGAGGCATATGGAACCTTGGCCATGAAATCTCTATCTTCATCTGTCTTTGGAGATTGATCCTTGGATAGACAAAAATGAGTAGACAACAGTGTACTGACTGCCTTGGCTCCATTCATGCCAAATCTCTTCAGAACACGACCAATATACTCTGCCTGAGATAACTACAAAGTGCCTCTTTGCTTATCCTTGCTAATCCTTATTCCAAGAATCTGCTTCGTTGCACCCAAATCCTTCATGTCGAATTCACTCGACAATTGCTTTTTCAAGTTTCTGATTTCGTCCATATCAGAACCTGCCACTAACATGTCATCAACATAAAATACAAAAATGATATAACTGGGCTCAAACCTCTTGAAATAGCAACAATGGTCAACGTTGCACTTGTAGTAGTCATTCCCTTGCATGAAGTTGTCAAATTCTTATACCACTGCCTCGGAGCCTATTTCAAACCGTTCAAGCTCTTCTCCAGTTTGCATACGATCTTCCCTTTTCCTTTCAATAGGAAACCCCCGGTTGTTGCATATATATCTCTCTCCTCTAGATCACCATAGAGAAAAACAGTTTTCACATCTAACTGCTCAAGGTGCAGACCCTCTGCTGCAACAATGCTCAAAACTGACCGAATGGTTGTCAGCTTTACAACTGGTGAAAAAAATGTTGGTGTAACCAATTCCCTCTTTTTGCGGAAAGCCTTTGACCACAAATCACATCTTGTATCTCCTGGAACCATCATGTTCCTCCTTTACTCGATACACCCATTTGTTGTGTAGAGTTTTCTTTCCCTCAGGTAACTCAGTTAGTTCCCAAGTATTATTGGAGATAAGGGATTTCATCTCATCATTTATTGCAAGCTCTCAATTGCTAGCATCCGCTACCTGACATACTTCATCCTAGCATTCAGGTTCACCTGCATCAGTAAGCAACGGGTAATTCAAATACCTTTTGTTTGGAACATGAGGCCGGGAAGACCTCCTAGGTATAAGAGTCTACAGTGCATCACTCTGTTGTGTGCTACTCTGCAGTGTATGTTCCTCTGACTCTGAACTCTCAATTGTCTGTTGTACCACACGGTTCCCTAGAATATCATCTAACTCAACATATGTTGGATTTTCCTATGTTGTGTCGTTGGACTATGTTGCGCTTTTGTCCTTCTACATCACCCTTTCATTGAAGATAATATCTCGGCTTTTGATCACCTTCTTGTTCTGTTCATCCCAAAATCGGTATCCATATTCATCTCCATCGTATCCAATAAAAGTACACTAGTGACTTGGGATCAAGCTTACTCCTAGCATGGTCACTAATATTCACATAAGAAACACAATCCAAAACTTTCAAATGGGAAAGTTTTACCTCCTTTCCGCTCCATACCTCCTCTGGTAACATGTGATCCAATGGTACTGATGGTTCTCGGTTGATTAGGTATGATGTTGTATTGATTGCCTCTGCCCAGAACTACTTGGGAAATCCTGCCTCGATGCGCATGCTTCGAGCTCTCTCAGTCAATGTCCGGTTTATTCGTTTTGCCACTCCATTCTGTTGTGGATTTCCTGGCAGCAATCTCTTCAATCGAATTCCATTCTCATAACAGAATTTATTGAATCCCGTGTCTTCATACTCACCACCATTATCAAATCTCAACTTCTTGATTTTCAAACATATCTCATTCTCCACCATGGCTTTCCACTTCTTGAACACCTCGTATATCTCGGATTTCTGTCTCAAGAAGTATACCCACACTTTTCTAGAGTGGTCATCAATAAAGTCACAAAATAGGATTTACCATCAATGGATGAGACTATAGCTGGCCCCAAACATTTGTAACAACCAGAAAATTTTAAAACTTAAATCTAAGGTTAAAAAGGTAATTTAATAAAACCTAATTAAGTTCAACATAAATATTAAGTAATTAAGACTCAAGTTATGTAATTGGAGTATAATCTACTAAGTCTAAACTAATAAGTTATAACCAAGAATAAGATGGTAAATTGATCTGATATGAACCTATTTGAAAACATAAGTTAAACTGAACTTATAAGCTATTTTTGAACCCCTAAGCTAATATAAACCTAACAAGTAATTGGCTTAATCAATGTATTAAGACTTATAAGCAACTTAACTAATTAATAAGGACGTATAAGGATTTAGTCAACATATTTCGTAGTCAATAGTTTGACTTGGCCAGCAACTTGACTTGATGACTAGGCCTAAACCAGAAATGGAGATTAAGGTAATTAATGATAATAATAATAATAATAATGTATAAACCTAAGTCTAATATGAATCAAATAGGAATACTAAATAATCATCTAGAAGCTTTATAATTTAATCAACATCCTTAGAATTAGAATCCCAGAAGGATTAGAAAACTCAGATTTCTCTAAAATACAACAACTCCTAAAGATAACCCAGTACCTTTAGATCCTTATAAATAAGAAAGTTATTTAAAGATCCTAACCATCTAAAAGATGATCAATTTTGTGGAGAAGCCCTAGAGTGAGAAGAGAAACCATGAAAACACAAGGAAGAAAAAGAAGAAACCCCAGGAGAATTCTATAGCAAATCTATGTGAGTTTTCTTTTAATGTCCTGCATATTTACTTCTATTTCAATGTTATGACGATGAGAAAGTTATGTTTGATTGTGTTAAACCCTTTCCCATGATCTTATTAATAAAAACCTGTAAGCATTGATCAACCAAACCTCTGTACACATTCATGCACAAGCCAAGAGACCAAACCCAGAAAATTGATCACTTGAAGCCCAAGAACCCTTTTTATTCATTGTGTAGTCTTAATCCAATGGCCTAAAATTAGTTTTCGAAGCACCCTTGAGTTGTAGGAATCCTATAGGAGAAATCCCAATAGAAAAACACCCAAAACATGCTTCGGTGTACCCACTCGGTACACTGAATTCACGTCGAGCCCTCTATTTTGAAGTTTTGCTCCCTGGATTGTTCACCGAAACTAAACTTGGCGTACTATGAGTACGCTGAGCATCATAGTAAGCCTTTTTGCTCAATGGTTTGTACACCGAGACTAAACTCAGCGTACCTAGAGTATGCTGAGCCTTAATGAAAGACCAAAACCCAGAAACCTTAGGAAATATATTGGACCCCTCGACGACCACTAGGTACACCGAGATGTACGCCGAGACCCCACCGAGTGTACACTAAGATCCCAATTGACCTGTTTTTGACCCTTAAAACCTAGGACACCTAAGTTAGACCTAATTTAATTGATTTACTATGTTATTGGACTCTAAAGACAAGCCTATCAAATTGAGATCCTTCTAACCAAGTTCTAACCTAGTTCTAGCCAACTAATGCCTTGGTTCAAGTATGTGATATTTTGAAACACTTAAGAGACCTAACTTTAAACCTTTCTAGCAGTGTCACACCCTCTAGTTGTGCATATCTAGGTACAAAAATTGACTAAATAACTCAATGACTATTTATTACCACCATGTATGTGATTATGTGTAAATTAGTGCTTATTTGAATGTAAAACCTTATTATTAATGGCTATACATATTATTATTACTTCTATCATGATTATTGTTCTTATATGAACATTCTTACCATGCATGTGATATTATGTCTTATTAATGTAGAATCATGAGATTGTGCTCATGTCTGTGTTGATGTGAATATATGCCTATGAATCACTGTTTGTGTTAATTAAAGGATCTGAACATATGTGATGCATTATGGACTACCCTGTTGTGATAGCAAAGTCTAATACCCTATATCTTGTATGCGATTAGATTACACTTGAGACTATTGACTTATTATTTACCATTGTTGTCCCATGGTTGGACTATATATTGTTTACGCCCAAGGTGAGGGATATATCCTGTGTGGTGATCCCAAAATACTTGGGGAAAGATGAAAGGTGAGGGAAAGTTCACAATGTGAGGCACAATATCTGAATCATATACCCTTCTATTAGTTGTTTAATATGTAAGAGTCCTTGAGGAAAGTTCACATTTGTGAAGCCTTGGAGTATTACCCTTGATCACAAATAAGTGAGGGAATTGTGCCCTCTAGGTCAAAGTGTAGTGACCTTGACCCTACAATTTAATTAAATTATTAAATGGTAGTTAATCCTAATCAATGCCTTAGGAGTTAATTGATATTAAAAGGGATGGAATGGACCTATGTGTAATTATGATAAGTTAATGATTAATTGTGTTATTATGTGATTTAGGTGTAACGGCCTTGGACCCGACCCAACTAAATTAGAAGACAAGAGAGCTAGCCGAATAGGCCCATTGGGTTAAAGGTAAGGGCATATTAGACATTTACTATCTAATTTGAATTGGAGAGAGGGAGATAATGGGTTATCCCACTAACACACGTACAATCTTAGGAGAGAGAAAGTGTGTTTCATACGATCAAACGAAGAGAAGAAAAAGGGTTTGCAGAAATCTGGTTTTGGGAAGAAGAAGAAGGAAAAGAAGATTGCTGATCTTCGTTACCGGAAATCTATCTACATCAGATCTACGTAAACGAGGTAGGGATTCCTGCGTTTCTACGATAACTGATGTTATGGATGATCTCAATGCTATAGATAAATAGGGAATGCATGATGTGGTATGTTAAGTATGATTAGATCTAAGATCTAGAGAAAATAGTAAGAATGATGCTATGTTGTTTGATTCACATGATCTACTTATGCTGATATGTTTACTATGTTATTATGTGTTTTTATGAATCATATTTATGTTATTAGATCCATGATTAATTATCTGTTGATTTATTGTTTAGATCTATGGAAATAATATAGGTTTTATTGTACTTGATGCTTGGATTACATGAGTAGGCTTTAGAAACTGATTTGTGATGATTAACACTTTAGAAAATACTAGGTTTGAGTAGAGTCACGAAGCCCGAGAAGAAACCCAAATTTTGGCTTGATTCTGTCGTTCGGTAGTAGTCTCGACAGCTACCGAAAACAGTAAAAACAACATCCTCTTTGGACATGCTACCGAGCTTCTCGGTAGGAATTTCGGCAGCTACCGAGTAGCTACCGAGGCTAAATGAGCTTCAAATTTCATAGGAAGGATCCCCATTGAGTTCTGCACATGCCTGTATAAATGGTTTGTGTGCAAAAAGTCTAAAATTGGACGAATCAAGAAAGTATAGAAGAGGTCAAGAATTCAGGATTCTCGGACTGGTTCAAATGGAATATGAGGTGACATTGACTCATAGGTGTTAGATATGTTCATAGAATTTCAAGATAGGATTAGTATGATTAGAAATGGTCATATAAGATCTGTTTGGTTGAATGGTGCTAATAGCATCCAATGTGGACTTAGGTTTGACTTTGGTTGACTTCGGTGTGACTTTTGTTGACCTTGATGATCGACTTGTATGTTTGATAAGGGTACCTTGAGTATCCATGATTGTGATTGTGTTTGTGTCTGAATGACTTGAATTTATGATCTGGATGGGTGAGCTTCCACAATGGGTAAAAGTCCCTAAAGGTAATGCATGGTAAGGGTGTACTCCACCGTGGGTGAAAGTCCCTAAAGGAAAGGTCTTGTAAGGGTGTATTCCACCATGGGTGAAAGTCCCTAAAGGAAAGGTCTTGTAAGGGTGTATTCCACAGTGGGTGAAAGTCCTTAAAGGAAAGTTTTGGTATAGGTGTATTCCACCGTGGGCGAGAGTCCCTAAAGGAAGGTCTGGTTATAGGTGAGCTTCTATCGTGGGTCCAAGTCCCTAAACAGAATGCAAGTATACTGGTGTATTCTATCGCGAGTGCAAGTCTATTAAGGAATAAGAATTGTGGCTTTCCTCTGCGGGTGCAAGTCCATAAAAGAATGGTTATTGAGATTGGTGTATCCCACAATGAGTGCAAGTCTCTTAAGGGATAAGAATGGTGACTTTCCTCCGTGGGTTCAAGTCCCTAAAAGAAAAGGTTACTGATACAGGTGTGTTTCCATCGTGGGTGCAAGTCCATAAAGGAATGGACACATGGCTTTCTCCGTGGGTGAAAGTCCCTAAAAGTATGGCGTGTTACTGGTGTATTCCACCGTGAGTGAAAGTCTCTTAAGGAATATGAATGGTGTTTCTACCATGGGTGCAAGTCTCTAAAATGATGGGTCGTATGGTCATGAGTTGGAATGAGCATGTGACTGGGCTAGGCCTAGTGACACCTTGCATTGCATTGTATCTCATTTCACTCCATGTTTGTATCATACGTTGCATTGCATTGCATTTGGGTTTGACTTAACTATGATGCATATACATTATGACTTCTTGATTGTGAATGTGATTGTGATTGGGTCGCATTGGTTATAGCAAGGTGGGACCTTGTGGATAAAGGAGACTTCCTCCGTGGGTGAAAGTCCCTAAAGGAAATGATTGTACTGGTGGTTTCCTCTGTGGGTGAAAGTCGCTAAAAGAATGGTTGTGTTGTTTGCTTATGAACATAATGGGACTATGTATACGATTATGTCCTTGTTTATGTGGTTAAGGGTGTACTTCTACCGTGTGTGCAAGTCCCTAAAGGGTTGGTACAAGAGACTGCCTCCGTGGGTGCAAGTCCCTAAAGGAATGGTTATGTGTACGATATGTGATATGATTATGTGGTTACTTGGCCGTAGCATGGTAGGACCATTTAGTGTCTGATTATGTGTTATCTGGTTGTAGCATGGTGGGACCATGTAGTATATGTGTTATATGTTGATTGGTCGTAGCATGGTGGAACTATGTAGTGTTTTGTTGTGGAAGATAGTTAGACTATGTGACTGCTGTGATCTTGTTGTTGTGCAACATGGTGAGACCATGTCGTATCTACTTGAACATGATGGGATCATGTGGGTAATCTTAACATAGTGAGACTATGGGAATTGTGATCTACTAACTGTTATGACTTGATATGGTATGGTCTCCTTGTGAATGGTGATTTTACATGATGATTATAATATTCACGCTAGTATACGAAATGTAGTATGATGATATGTTTAATATAATATGACTGTGATAGTATATGTGATGACTTGAAATGCATAAAATGAATTGTATTGATTTACATCCATAAAAGTAGATATTGTAGCCTCGTAGGATTTCTCTACTAGGCTTCGGCTGATCCTTATCTCTACAGGTCATCTGCTTGTTTGACGTGCCTGTCTGGAGACGAGATCCCCTTAGTTTTTAGTATTTGATTTTCATGATGGTGTACTCATGGTTTTTTATTAGATTGGTTGACCCTGCATGGGCAGTAAACTTGTAATAGAGATTACTTAGTTTACTTCACTTTGATTGTGGGTTGTTAGCTCAACATATTTTTAGTTGGGCTATGCTATAGTTTTAATTTTGATAGACTTCCACTATATGTTGTATTGGTACGACTCTAATTCAACCAGGTAAGGGTTGATGTTGTGGTTGTTTATCCGCATCTACGTGGTGGGTCCAAAGGTCGGTTCTTTGGAATCCTCGAGATCCCATATCTCGGATTTATGGCGTGATAGAGGTGGTATCAGAGCACTAGGTTTAAGTTGTCTAGGCTTTGGGAAGTCTTAGGTCATAGTGAAAACCTAGGACGGGAACCTAGAAACATGTGAACTTAGGAACCACTTTTGTGAATTGTATGAAATATACTTTGATATAGTACGTGAATATAACGTGGTATGTTTTTATTCCTACGTTTGAATGTATGAATGTATGTAAGCATATGATAGAATATGATTATCACATTATGTACTTAGAGACTCTTTATTGTGTAGATGGCTGGACGTAGGCGCAATGTCTCAGCAGGGGAGGGATCGTCCGGAGGGGATGCAGAACCTAACTTATTAGGGATTTATCAAGTACTAGGAGAAATGGCTACTACATTTGAAGGTAAGCAGACCATGAGACAGACACAAACGACAGCTCCAAGGAACAATAATGGGGGAGGAATTTTTTGGCTGGAGAATTCAAGAAATTGTCTCTACCTTACTTTGATGGGAGTAAGGAGCCGATGTGGGCTCAGGATTGGATGGAGGAGTTAGAAAAGATCTTCGAAGCTATGGATTGCCCTGTTGATCTGTAACAACCTGAACTAATCATAAAAGCATTTACTTGGAAATCTTAGAATAAGACAGTTATTTAATGAGATTGATAGTTTAATATCATTTAGTAATTTAGTTTAGATCATTTAAAATCCTTAATCACATAAAATACACTAGAAATCCATAGGTCATTAAAAGAAACTGGTTAGATCAACCTGTTAGACTTAGGTGCAGTATTAATCAAATAACCTAAGTTAGTAATTAAATAGGAATAAATTATTGTTGCTGCTTTGCTCTCCCTATTTGTGCATTTTTATATTTTATATCACATGATGTTTGTTTCCCTTGGTTGGATTGCCGATTGGATTAGATTCAACCATGCAATTGTGCATGTCGTGTTTGCTTATTTTGGTGCTACACGCCGTAGCATAGCCTTTCCCTTGACTTTGTGTTTGACCTTCTAGATTTTTATCTTGATGTGTGGCATTGTTTTATTTGATCTTGTGTTTGTTGTGTGGGTTAAATTAGTCTTGCTTGTCTTTAGTGTGTGGTGAGGTGTAAGGTTAGGATGAGAGTGGGTGTGATTGTGTGGTTGAGATGAGAGTGGTTAGAATAGGTGTGTTTGGATGGCTAGGATTAGAGTGGGTGAAATTGGAGGGTTAGGATGAGAGTGAGTGAGATAGAAGGTTGAGATTAATTAGGTGAGATGGAGGGCTAGGATTTAGACATGTGTTAGGGTTGGTTTGAGAGAAGAAAAGAGAATCTCATATTCCCTTTAGGGTTTTGTTTGTTTTGGGTCTTTGGTTTGGCTTGGAGAGCTTGGATGAGAGTGAGGGCTTTGGCTTACTTGAAGGTTTAATTGCATTCTTATGGAGGTAAGTGGATATCTTCATGAACATAATTAGATTATCTTAGAATCCATGCATGTCCTTTACCTTGCATGTTCATATCATGTTTTAGAATGATTAAATGTGTAGAAGATAATGTTAGTTTGATTTCATGATGAGAATGGGCTTTGATTTGTTGTTGATGTTAAAATGTTTGGAGAATGGTTTGGATTTTCCTCGATCTTAAAATGCTGCCTTAGTAGCATGTTTTAGGTTGATTAAAGTTGGATTTTGGGTGATAAACGCATGAGTGTTGTTCCTCTTTAGTTGTATTTCCATTTGAGGAGAAAACCCCCTTGATTCTAGTCTGTTTGCAATGTTCGGCGACCTCCAAGGTGCGTTGAACGTGTCACCAAACCAATTATGGGCTGCAGGTGGACTGTTCGGTTCACCGAACATGTCGCTGAGCATGAACACCCCGCCGAGATGGCCGCCGAGCTTGAATGCCTCGCCGAGTTGGCTTTGGTGCGCCGAAGGGTGCACCGAAGTGGTCGCCGAGAACTACCCCCTGGTTTTGTTGCCGAATCTCAGTTCGATTCTCCGAACTGGTCACCGAGTAGGCTTCGGTGCTTCGAAGGGTGAGCCGAATGGGTAGACGAGGTGGGTTTCGGTGCGCCAACGACCTCGCCGAACTTGTTTACTAGACCTTATGTCCTAGTGTTTGCTAGCTAATACACATAGCATGAATTGTGATTGGAATTGATGATAATGCACTCCAATATGAGTGTTAGTATGATTCACACTCTGTGATTGGTGTAAGGGAATTGGTATGATAACACGTGGAAGGTATGTGGTGCGTGCTCTTATGTTAAGCATAATATATCTTGCACGTAACTCGAGAATTATGTGATCTTTGTAGACACCCAATTTTGGCTAATTTACTTGAATCCTTTTCAAATGAGTGACAATCAACCTTTAGAAAATCCTAGGATACACATAGGCCCAATCCATAAAGCCTAATCATTTTTCCCATTCTCTTGTTTACCCCAACCCACTATCCAAGTCCATTAACATAAATCCAATCCATAAAGTCCAAACACTTTGCCCATGTCTTGTTTACCTCAATCCACAATCCAATTTCATTAACCAAGTCCA
>JAUPMG010128558.1:0-11554 GCA_031762675.1 Pachysandra terminalis | reverse complement strand
GCTCAGGACTTCCGCTTATGATTTAATTTGGATAGCCACTCCCGTAGAAATACGGGGTGAAGGTTACACTTGGACTGGAAAGCCTACGTAATCGGGAATTTCCGGTTCGGGTCGTGACAAGCAGCCTCCTCACCCGGGTCAAAAGGGCCAGCAGCTCAGCCCTCGTAGAATCACCAAACCCAACTGGGCCAAAAAAAGCAAGAAGCACCTGACCGCTATGGTCTCTGAACACCACCAATCCCTAAACTCCCAGGGTTACCAAAGGATGAGCCATCAAAATTCACTTTGATAGCCCCATCTTTTGGTGCCTGCCACTTGGTCACCACCTGCTCCGAATGAGGAGAAGATTTGGCCACATCAAACCAACCTGCCAAAATGTCGGACATAGGAATCCCTTTGACCGCAGGGAGACACACCGTCCAAGAGCTCATCAAATGCAAAAGCGTTAATAATCGAGTCTATCGATCTCCGCTTATCCCAAAAAAACTATTACGAGAGAAATCCATTGAAAAGCGTGTCAAGATATTTTTAAAAATTTTCAAGAATAATCTTTAATATGATAAAATATTTAATATAAATAGGGGTAATATCCACCTCTTTAAATTATAAAAAAAAATGTCGTAGTAATAAAATGGTTACACCTCTTTCAATTATTAAAAAAAAATGAAGTGACAATAAATGGTTGACACGTTCTACAAGTGTATCAACGTGCAGTACTGCACGTGCCACCGCTAGTATAGAAGAAGAAAGAAACTTCAAAACAATAAAATTTGTGAAAATCCTAACTATCTCCTATAATTATAGAATAAATTAATAATTTAATTTATTATCCCTTTAGCATACTTAAAGGTAACAATTAATAGAGGGGTATTATAGTCAAATAATCAAATTTTTGAAACCCCAGCTATCTCTTATAAATATAAAATAAATTTGTAATTTAATTTTTAATCCTTTTAGCAAACTTAAACGTAATAATTGATAGAGGGGCATTATAATAAAATGATCAATTTGTGTTGCAAACAACCTCTAGTTTGGCTCAATCAGCTTTTTTTTTTTTTTTTTTTGGTAATGGCCAAGGTTTGAGGGTACTTGTTGCCATTATGCCAAAGTTTGTGTTAATTCCATCTCTAATGATCAGATTGTGTTGCAGATCATTAGATGCATGTAGTATGTGTTAATTCTAGCTTTAATGATATGCACATGCAACAACATACATAATGTAACCATGCACAACAGAACATCAACGATGTTTTTATCAAGCAAGTTGACACAAATCTCTATCATGGACTTATGGATGTCTGTAACAACCACAAGACAATCCAACTTTCAGGTATAAGGATCAAACGCCTCGTGTATCCCATTTTACATTGGCTGGATAAGACCGTCACAATCTACATGCACAACGTAGCTCTAGGGACTTCAACCCACAGGTCACAAGCGCCCATCCTATTTTTCTTTTAGGGGTCAAACTCATAGATCTCATTTAAGGTAAACCCAATCACAACCACCCTAATAAGCCACAAGAAGTTTCCTAATTTATTTATTACAATTCATGGTTGACAGACAATCCAAGTATAGTCAACCATCCATAACTAGATAGACTTGTAACTATAAGGATCACCTTAGCTCCAAAAGCTTAGTTACTGCATCACTACTCAACAATATGATCTCTCACGTATATTAACCCGTGTGACCCTATTAGCCTAAGCTAATCCAATTGGTATGGCATCTCTAATGCTCCTACCAAGGTCCTTTCACCCAACAGAATCCTAGAGTGATCAGTCAACAACTAAACATATCATGTTATCGTAAGTAAACGATATAATTCATTCTTACTAACAATACCATGCATAGTACTTACCTTGTACATGCATTGCGTTCGCACTAGCATTCCTAGCATGCTTTCATGGTTATTATAATATATCGCATAATAACAACCTCATCATATCCACACCAATTCACATTCACATATCTCATTTTCACAAACATTACTTTTTAATAGAGCTGGCAATCGGGTGGGTTCGGGTCAGGTTGACATAGGGTATTAAGACCTTGACCCCAAACCCGAACCTGCTCATTTAATAAACGGGTTGAGATTACTTAACCCACACCTAACCAACTCTAATTCGTCTGACCCATCTTTTTTTTATATATATAATTTTTTCTTAATATCTTACATGTTATTTTCCTATTTTTAGTGTAAATTCTTCTAACATCTTATCTAAAAATTTTAATTTAATGCAAAAGAGATTAAAAGCTCCAACATTTTGTGAACAATTGTTTTTTTGGAAGGTAAAAAAAAAGGAAAGAAGATGTTGGGGAAAATGACTGTTGAAGAATGATAACAATAAACAAATGGTCTTCAAAACAAAGTAATAAAAATTTAACAATAAAGTTCTCAAACAACTCAAATCTGGTTTTGGTGTGGATAATCCTCAACGACCAACTCAAATCTGGTTTTTGGTGTGGATAATCTTCAACGGCTAGATCTGGTTTTTGGTGTGGATAATCCTCAACAACCAACTAGGATCTAGTTTTGGTGTGGATAATCTTCACCGACTTCAAACTCTGCTGCAAAATCTCACTGCCAGAGCCGTTTGTGCTTTGTTGTCGTATGAAAATGAGAGAGAAGGAAGAGGAGAACATAGTAAGGAACTCTTCAATCTTGAATCTTCAGATTTTTCTGTCCTATAAGAATGTGAGAGAGACTAGAGAGAAATTGAAAATGAAAGACAAAACCCTAACTTATCATTTTGTTTATATAGGGGTAACTTAGTTCCTATACAATAACTATAGTACATAAACATTTTGTTTATAGTGCTAACCCGACGGGTCAGGCAGGCTAACTCGTAATCGACCCGTTTATTCATGGGTTTCAAATTCTCAACGTGAACCCAACCCAAAAGTTGGAAACTTGAACCCCAAACCCGCTAAAATGTGGGCGGGTTGGCGGGTCAGATCAGAAACTGCCAACTCTACTTTTTATAGTATAGTATCATCATATATTCAAAGACTCAACATAATACCAATCCTACACATTGTCTAACAAATCATAACCATTCATTCAATTTTTAATTCACATTCAATTGGGTACACGTGTAATCCCATCACAAACAACACACAAGTTAAAACAATCCTATACATCAATACATAAATTCTGGGTGTGCTCGGTCGAGTATAGTATCATCATATATTCAAAGACTCGACATAAACCAATCCTACACATTATCTAACAAATCATAACCATTCGTTCAATCTTTAATTCACATTCAATTGAGTACATGTGTAATCCCATTACAAACAACACACAAGTTAAAACAATCCTATACATTAATACACAAATTCTGGGTGTGCTCGGTCGAGTATAGTATCATCATATATTCAAAGACTCAACATAATACCAATCCTACACATTATCTAACAAATCATAACCATTCATTCAATCTTTAATTCACATTCAATTGGGTACACGTGTAATCCCATCACAGACAACACACAAGTTAAAACAATCCTATACATCAATACACAAATTTTGGGTGTGCTCGGTCGACCCAGTCACCCTCTCAATCAACCCAGTGCACTCAGACACAGAAAATCTCGATTTAACACATCGTTACCCAGTCGACCCAACACTTTCATCATGTTGACCGGGTGCTTGCAAATAGCACTCGACAGAAACATGTTATTTTGCGACTGGACCCACCCAATTGATGCTCGGTCGACCGAAAACTCACCCGGTTGACCAGACACACTTGTTCGGTCGATCGGGTAGCGAGGAACCAAAAATTTTAGGGTTTTTCCTTTTGGGCATTCAAGGGGTCTCTAGTCGTTCTGAAGGCCTCCTAAAGCCATGTCTTGCATATACAATGAAAGCCCTAATTCTTCCATAACTCCTACGCTACTCAATAGATCAAACAACAAATCTAAGGTATCTAGGGATGAAAAACCAATTTAAAACAAAATTCCATATGCATAAATTTTAATCAAATAAATTCTTTGATAAATTCGTTTGGGGTTTTAAATGCCTTACACTTCACTAATCAACACTTCCAAATTTACATAATCGAAAATATATTGCTTTCCTCCAATCTAAAGCATAATCTAATGACATACATAAATCCACACCATGATTTTCAAAAACCATATCTAATAACCTAATATCAAAGGGTGTAAATCAAACTAGTTGATTATAGGACACCTACCTCAAACATGCACAAAAATTCCATAAAAAAATACGAGGCTTATCGCCTTCCAAAACCACGCACGATGCTTGAAGAACGACGTAGATCTGATGAAGAATGAACAATCAAAGAAGAAAACACTGAAATCCTAAAAGCCCTAGCTAGCTCTCCTCTCCTAATATCTACAAACATTATAGCCAAACACTCATATTCTGAATCTAATTAGAGTACTAATTAAACCAAAACCCAAAAGCTCATACTTATAGAGAACGCCATGTTTCTCTGGTTCAACCACAGTCCAACCCCATAAACCATACTAAACCACCAGTTAAACCAAAATCACTTAAAGTACCAAAACATGATCCGGTTTATGCTTGCCCATACAAGCATACACGCATCATCACACAATAATGTAAATAAAATACAATCTAGCCATGCAAATTGAAATCCAAAACCATAGATCATCTTGAAATTCAATTAAGTATACAAGCATACACATAGATCAAACATTACACATAAAATAACCATACATTTGTACCACGTGTGCAAAAGTATACGGGTCACTACAGAACCGGGCTCACCATCATCAACCGTGACAATCATGAATGACTCATCCTCAATCCCAAAATGATGACAAGGAATCTTTCCATGACTACTCCTACGTGTGGATGGGGAAGTTCAATACAAGAGAGGTAGCTTCGATTTTGAGCCTAATTTCCTTGGTGACCTTAGAGATAGGTGAAGACCATGACTAATCGAGTCAAGTCTGATCTTCATTTGATTGCTTCAAAGGGTTGGACAGATCCCAACCACATTCGATTGTTATCGCGTTACTATATGAGACTCTTAGACCAAGTCTATTTATGAGACAAGATCTAGATGAGACAAATGCTTTTGACCATGACTAACCGTTCATTATGAATATCTCTGACTTTCATGCATCAACGCCTTTTCTTGTTTCATCTGCTTCAGGTTTCTTTTTGAGATATGACTTCCTTTCTTAGCTTGCACTCTGTTGGGAATAGATTGGTGACTTCTTTTCAACATGTCTTGCCATGGGTATCGTAATCTCTTTGCCACTCCGTTGAGATTATGTACTTGTATTCCATCATCCTCTCATTCTGAACCTTGAGATGTCTTAAAAGATGGAGGCAAAGAAGAACAAAGGCACATTTGATCACAGAAAATGAAAAGGAAGAAAATAGTTAAAAAGAAATTTTTTCATAGCGATATGATCAAGATAATAAAGATAATTTTACTAGTTGAATACCAAGAATCAAATGCGACATTCAAATATGGAAATACATTCTCCACTTGTCAGAGTCATTTAAGCACATCCCAATGATTATCCAAGTTATTACAATCTTCTTGAGTTTTGGGGATCTAACAAAATGTCTAGCCTGGCAAAATCAAAACTGTTAGAGAGGATGATAAAACAAGTTGCTTGAAATAATAGTAATGCCAATGGTGACAAAGTGAGTGATTCTGCCTAACTGGTCCATTTGTTCCAAAGGATATGAATTGAGATGGTGATCAGCTTCTTATGACAATTACCTGACTTACTCCACGCAGGATTATTCATAAATGGTAGTTTTTTTTTTCTTTCGTTTTTTTCTTTATTTATTTATTTTTTGCCATTTTGCTTCAGATGTTTCTCATGACATTCTCACCAGTAGTGAGTTTTCCCTCAATTCGTCTCATTCTAGCTATTGTTGCATATTTAGATTTGGAACCCTACTATATAGATGCCAAAACTGTATTTCTCAATGGAGAACTGGATAAAGAGATCTACATGGGTCGGTTTGAGGGTTTCGTGGTCGAAGGATATGAACACAAAGTTTGTAGACTCAAATGCTCTAGGCACGGTCTGAAACAGTCATCCAGACTGTAGTATCTTCGATTTCATCGAGCCATTATAGAGTTTGGATTCACACTGATTAAGGAAGATCATTGTATGTATACTAAACACCACGGCAAGAATTTCCTTATCATATTACTGTATGTTGATGACATATTGATAACAGGAATGGCAAGAAGATTATTGTCTCCACTAAAGAATGGCTTTCCTTCAATTTCAAGAAGTATATGAGTGAGGCAGATTACATGCTTGGAGTTAAGATTCATAGTTATCGCACTAAGAGGCTTCTTGATTTGTCTCATGAGACTTACATCAAGAAGGTACTTAGTGTTTCAGTATGCATGATGCTAAATCCATTAACACTCCTGTCGAGAATGATGATTCATTACATCTTGGTTTATATCCTCAGATAGAGAAATAGAATGAACATATGGCTCGTGTTCCCTATGCTAGTACTATAGGTAGTCTGATGTACGCTATGTTATGTACTCGACCCGATATTAGCTTCACGGTTGATTTAGTCAGTTGTTTTCAGTGTAATCATGGGAAGACTCATTAGAAGGCAGTGAAATGTATTCTTCGATATCTACGTGGGACAATAGAATACATGATTTGCTTTTAGGGAGAAGAATTGCAGCTACGAGGCTACAGTGATGCGGAATGGACAAGTGATCCAGAGGATCAAGAGTCGACGTCATGATACACATTCTTGCTAGGTGGTGGACAATCACTTGGAGTAGCAAGAAGCAAGCCTGCGTCGCACTATCCACCATGGAGTCCGAGTACATTGCTTGTTGTGCACTCGTCCAAGAGGTTGTATGGCTAAGGCGATTCTTACAGGGTGTTGAAGTCTTTTGAGTAAGCGTATGGTCTATCACCAACTATTGTGATTGCATGGAAGCCACATACAAAAGACCCCAAATACCATGGAAGGATGAAACACATCAACATTCGTTATCATTACATCAGAAATAGAGTTGCACATGGAGACGTGTCCCTTACACATCTCCCTACACTTGGAGACGTGATTTGTGTTAGTTGAACTGCCTTTATTTACATTTGGATATGTGGACATATCATATCATATTTCATGCGTGAGAAACTAAGAGAGTTTATTTTTTCATGAGGCATGAGATTGTGTATTACATACACATTTTACACACACATTACCACCATGTTATAAGTATATGGATATGATATGTCATCAAGCTAGTGGTCAGCTTCTCACATAGTGACCAGCGTTGGCGCATGCATTACGAGTAGGATGAGACATTTAAAGGACTTGTGCCATGCGTGTGTTTAGAGGACTCTATGAGTTATATGTTATATACCCTAGGAGAGCCAGGATGAGATTCTTTTCTGAGAATCGAATTTTACCTGAAAAATTCGGATGTGAGACCTTAAACAATGCGCTTGAGAGTCATGACTTGGATTAAGGTGCTCGGGCCTCATGCACATGGATTACGAGTTAACTCAGATTCGTATGGTGTTGGAGGTTGACATACTCTTGGTTGGTCCCAGAGCTCCATTGTACCATGTGTTGCATACCACATGTGCTAGGTGTGATGTTTGTGTAGAGAGCAAGTGGTTGGATCTCTATTTCCTTGCTATGTGAGGTTAAGATTTTCCTGATTAGAATCAACTTATGCCCTTATTTACCTTTGACAATGTTGTGAAGAAGAGGCATGATGATCGCTACTCTAGCATTCTTTCCTATGGTTATAGATGATACAGTCTAAAAGGTTATGATTGGGTAAGCAGTTGGGTCAAACCTAAACGGCATGGAGCTTAAGGAAGACTATTTGGCCTCATATTCTGAGAGGTGATTCATGGAGAGATGTGTTTAAAATTACCAACTTTGATGTTTCACATTTTCACATTTTTACTTACATGTATTTGAATCTCAACCATTAAATTAAGTGTTCCTATGAAGCCCTAGCTATACATTATAACTAAAAAAGTTATGATTAATGCACTAAGTTTCCTACAGTACAACCCACCAATCATAAATAATCAAAGTCAAACATGATAGCTAAATTATTAAAATTTTAAATTAACTCATATATTTTTATTAATCACATATTAAACCTATTATTTTAGTTTGGGTTATTACAATTTAGTACCCTTACACTCATCATCCATAAGATGCAATCAAGATCCTACAGTCAGGTGTGTCTAGTCAAAATATTGACCCAAACCAGGTATGGCCAAACCATCAGTCAGTCAAATAACCCAATCTAACCAAGCGGGCCACACTTTAAAAGAAAAGGCTCCTAAGCTCCTAGCGACACTGTGCGTTAAGTGCGCCTACAAAGCGCTCTTGCGCGTGCACCACCGACCCAAGTGCAAAGTACTCTATCATTCCCTTTGCTTGTAAACACATAAGCAAAAGAGAGTTCAGCTTATATAAAGCCTAAACTTTTCTTGTAACTAACGACGTGGGACAATAGACTTCACAAGTAAAAAAGACTTTCTACACAAAACAAAAACCAAGCTATTTTGAAAATATACAATACATATTAGGCAGCTGATAATGTAGGACTCCCAACCCCCCCCCCGAAAACCATACGTGAGATACCATTCCTAAAGTGGAATAAACCTAAGCTCTCTCTCTCTTTCATCTCTACATCATTTAAGAGATCAGTTGAGTGATTTGGTTGCTTTTAGGATTTTCATTCTATGGTTCTTGGTTGTTTGAGTGTGACCATCTTTTTGTAGTTCTAGTAATCAAACATATACCAACGTGGGGCGATTCCGATTTGTTATCGATCGAGATCTTCTCCTATAGATCTAGATTAATGCATTGAGAGATATGTAGTCCAGTTCGATTTATCCTTCATAATATATACTGCTCGTCTCCCTCTTATAATAGATTTACTTTCTCTTAACACAATTGTATAGTTTAAACAACACAACAAAGAAACCATGAATTTTGTAAGCTTGGAACATCTTCAAAATATATATATTTAAGGATGAACATTCCAAATAACCTACATCAGTAACTTTAAAGGTCACCGAGGTGTATCCCTAGATCATTTATTCCATTCCCGTGCATCGCGCCGGGTTATTGCTAGTAATAACATAGAGGACTATTACAAGTTCACAACTAAACGAGTTCTCCCATGAGATGAGATGAAAATTGTGACTCATAGTTAGTTTTATTCAAAATGAAACAAGATTTATTATTCCCAAGCCATCTCAGGTGTAGGGACTGGCAGTTAAGCAAGATCAGTAGACCTCCTCATGCCATTGTTTGTTCCTTTTAAGTTCAGCAAGCTCCTTTCCTCAATCTATTCCTCTCTCCTTTGCAGCCAGACAGTATACTTCCAGGATCCCAGGCATTATCTCTTTCAACCCACAGAAATAAATGCGGGCCTCTTCCTTCAACAAAAGATCGAAAATCTCATTGATGTGTTTGCGGATCATCTCTTTAATGGGCATCTTCTCTTCGCTGATTGCAGGGTAATACTAAAATTTCTCTGGATGGCTCTTTTGGTACTTGGTGAACTCGTCATCGTAGAGGAGGCTATCACGGTTGGGCACCCCAAAAAAGAGCCATGCAGGGCCGATGAAGTTGAATGTGGGGATATCTTCTAGGAACATACGGCGCAGGTGGCCTCTGACTGGAGCAATACCAGTATCAGTAGCGACCAAAATGTGTTTGATATAAGGGTCATTCCTAGGATAAAAAAGCATTTTCCCGCCAAGTGATCCTATTAAAATGTTCCAAGTCCTGTTTAGTTAGAATGAGCAAAGATGTAATATGGATCACTTATCAGGACGCAGATCTTCTGTGAACTTCACACGAGGTTGACACTGGTCCTCAGTAAAAAGGGTAATTTATATTTATTTTTAAAATCACAAGAGACCTAATGAACCTGAAACGGCTTCTACCTTAACTGGTGATAGCTACCCTTTTTTGTGGGCACGCCTCGGACAGGTCAATCTCGTGTGAGGTTAATTCACATCAAATTCATACGGTTAGCAACCTAGCTCTATCGAATGAAGATCTTTTGTGCTAAAATCCCGTGTGTATGCTATAAAACACACTAGATGGCGAAATTATAATTTCTCCTTCGGGTGAGTTTACATTATGAGGGTAAAATTATAATTTTGCCCTCACGTATGTTTCACGGCACACGTAATAATCCGACGGGTCAGACGGTACGTTAAGAGGGTATTGTTAAAAAAAAAATTGCAAATATAAATATCAGAAACGATTAATGATCTTTTGTTGAAATAATAATACTAAAATAAAAAAATGTCTACAATAGATCTTAATCTTTTGACTTCTACTGATTGCTGAGAATCAAATTTGATCAATAGGTACTTTGCTTCAATTTTACCTTTGAGACAAATAAGTACCTGTGATTGGAATTGGGTCTCCAGGTTTTAAGTCACAGAGGAAGTTGCTGACGTCACAAAGACGATGAACACATAAACTGGCTGTCCTTCCATTATAAAAATCTCCATACCGAGACGATGCAAGTGAGTAAGAGTCTAGTTTTCCATCCTGTCAAAAAGGTAGAAAAGAATTATGAAAGAGATTTAAAACAGTTAAACTTTGTCGTCAGCACACAGATCATGACCAATATAGCTAGCGAAGAAAATCTTAATAACTGAGACGTAGGAGAAGTATGTGAATTGACTTACAGGAGCTATTACGCCATAATATTGTCCTCCTTCCCAGTAAGGAACCTTGCCAAGATGGTCAATCACGATATGGTGTATATCCTTTGGAGATTTTGGGCCAGAAATCTTATCATTAGAATAGCAGGTTGCTATATAAGGAGTTTCGGGCATGAATAGATTCATCGGAGGCTCCGTTGCATCTTCAAGTGTTAAAGGAACAACTGGAACCTTTTCTTGTGCTGGCATATCCGTTCCAACAGCAACAGTTACAGAAGCCTTCAAAAACAAATATCCTCAATGAAAAATTATTTCCAAGAAAGAAAATATTTAAGATTAAAAAATAAAAACTAAAAAAAGCGGTATGATTCACATTAAAAAAAGAAAAAAACAAGAAATTTCCTCAAACAATTACGAATGTATAATCTAAGCTGGTGATCAGAGAACCGAGAAGAAATCAAAAAGAAAAGATGCCTCCTGCATCTACACTACTGTTTGAAGAGAAGTCACTGTATTTGTGTAGCCATTTTTCGTTTTCCCAAATATATATCCTTTTAAGTTCTAGAAATTCTTTCCATAGATAACCACTTTATTTCTTGCCTTAATTCGTGTAAAGGAAAAAAAATTACTTTACTTTTCTATTTTTTTTTTTTTATGAAATCATTTTTTAATATAAATAATTTTAAAATTTATTATCTTTTAAATGATTTATCAATTTGCATTAAAATTAGATTTAGATCCCCTAATTAGCCCTCATCAAAATATTTCACTACTGGTCCTCCTGTCCTTGAGACGTTGGTAGGTAGGCTTGTCAACGGGTCGGATTCGGACCGAATCGCAACTGATCTGAGTTCGATCCGATAGTGAAATCCGAAAATCCGAATCC
>JAUPMG010128537.1:0-11554 GCA_031762675.1 Pachysandra terminalis | reverse complement strand
TCATAACGCGAATCCGTGTTCTAAGCGCAAAAACGTCCTCAATCCGTAAATTTGATTTTATGTCCCTGTGCTGGGGGGGGCTTATAACTCGAATCCGTGTTCTAAGCGCAAAAACGTCCTCAATCCGTAAATTTGATTTTATGACTCGTGAATTAAGTAAAAACATAAAAATATGTGGGTTGATAGGAGGTCAAATATAGGGGTTTTATGAAAGTATTAAAATACATAAGTTTTATTCTGACAATAAGCTTAAATTAGGTCGATAGGAGGTCAAATTGAGATTTTTTTGGATTATGTCATTCTTTTTTATATATAGTTGAGCATAAGAATGAAAATTGAAATATTTTTGGACATAAATTACAATTTGCATGTTTATATACAAACGTTCTAGAACAAAAGTTATTTTCAAATTTGACACTCTGACTTCCGTTTTCACTCCCGCACCCACTCGGCATTCTGGTGACCTAGGGTCAACCTCATTAATTTTACCTTTGGTTTTTGAGTTGCTGCCAACCCATACCAAAGTGCATTAATCCCAAAGGTGAGAATCTAACATATATTGTTGTCGCGATTACCAGGAGTCCTTTTTATTCCATTCACCTATTTCTCTTCATTGGACAAGTCTCCACAGAATTTATACTAGTGTGATTGACTCAAACCATCCATTTGATATATATTGATATATATTAGTTAGTCTTTATGTGTCCTCTTTTTTCATGTAAAACTTAAACCTATTGTAGATGAGATCTTACCGCACGCCACATCATTAAATTAAGAATTATGAGACAAAGAAATATCATGTCATCGCCAAATCAGCCAAGTTGGCTTAATGTGTCGAGACAAAATATTGTATTTTGTAGATTTAGATACTTTTTTGGGTGATGTGATACACGTGACAAAGAAAGGTCACGTGTATCCCAAGTAGATCTGCATAGGAAAAGTAGATTCATGTGTAGGTCTAAATCGCATTGTAGTAGCTATTCTTATAGTGTCACACAAATAGAATTAGAGATGGTCAGGTCGCTAAGGCATGACATGGTAAGTATACGATTACAAGAAATCGAAAGCAAGAAATCCATGAACAAGTATAGAGAATGATGAAAACAATATAAACCCTTAAGTAGCGTTTGGTCAGGCTTGTGCTTATGGATCAACACTTATTGGATACGTGGCTCAATGGGAGTACTTATCTACAGCAACAATAAGTGCTTACTTGAAGCAAATTGCATTCGGTAAAAACATTTATTTAAGCACTTATGAAGAAAACAAGTGCTTTTGTCATTAAAAGTTTTCTTTTAAGTAAGGACTTATTGCAACAACATGAACAAACCATTTATAATTTTATATGAAATTTTTTTGTATTATCCAAATTACCCTTTAATAGTTCTATGTTTGTTAAATAAATGGGTCGGATTGAAATATGATCAACTTAGATATGTTTATTAAATAAATGGGTCACTTGGACTCAAGTGAATTGATGGGTTTATATCATAAACCTGTCAACCAACCAAATGAATTTTTGTAAGTACAAACTTGGGTTGACCTAATTAAAAAAAAAAAAAAGCATTGTTATAGCAAATCTAATCTAACCTATTAAAATATTAGTGGAGAGTGTACTAAGAAATGAGTTATAAGAAGGAACAACCCTCCCCACTAACCAAAGAAAGACAAGTATATAATCATTACAAAAAAAAAAAAAAAAAGATCCCATCAATGGTCACCATGATGTGCAAGCTTTATAGCATCTCCAAGTGCATCTCTAAACGATCCCATTTCCTCTGTTAGTTGTTGTTGAACAATAACATTTGGGTCTAATTCATCATCAACCATTATTCTCTCATCTTCAGATATGTAATCCTCATCCTCATATTTTTTGAAATGCTCATCATATATTGCGGCTTTCCTAATAAAATTGTGTACTGCCATTGCCGCTACAACAATGTATCTTTGTGTTGGAAATGGATATGGAGCCATCAATTTTAAAATTTGAAAGCACGCCTTCAAGACACCGAAACATCTCTCTATTACATTCCACAGTGATGAATAAGCATTATTAAACAGCTCTTTTGCCTCCTTAGCTAGGCTACCACATCGAAAGTCTTGAAGATGATAGCGTACTCCTCGATATGGTGCAAGAAATATGCGGCATCAACAACATAATATTTGCCTAAATTATGGGATAAAAAACATATTAGTCATAATCATATTTTTTATTATATTATTATTCAAATAACTCACAAGACTTACCAGATGGGGCGTGAGGAAAATTCAATTCTGGATTGCGTATAGCTTCCAATAAGATACGCGAATCATTAGGTATACCTTTCCAGCCAACATGCACATAGGTGAATTGCATGTCCAAAGAGCATACAGCTAAGACATTTTGTGTGCAATCACCTTTCCTACCATGAGATGGCACTTGTTTCTCCAATGGTATAATAGCATTAATGTGTGTACCATCAAGTGCTCCAATGCAATCATTCATATAGAAAAATATAAATAAAGACCTATGATTTCTTTAATTTAAAAAAGAAAAAAGAAAACCCAAAGAATTTGTATTCACAAAGTTCGTTATTTACCTTGAAAAATGGCCAATATTTTTTATTTCTTTGTATTTCGATTGGGACTTCAGAAAATGAAGGAGGTACTATAATCGCCATTGAAAATTTCACCATTGCAAGCAAAACGTTATTGAGGTGTCGACTTATGGTTTCACCGGAATGTATAAACCTTTCTTGTAACATTCTATTCTGTTGATTATGTCCAAAACGATCATAAATATAGCCAATTGCTCCTCTACACTCACCATTCGTGTATCCTTTAATAATTCTCTTTCTTTAAGGGTATCACATAGCCTTATAAATACGTGCTTCTCCATACGAAAAATATCAAAACAACGCATAGGATGATAGGATGACATTTGTACAAAGGCACATCCTGTATGTTTTGATACTCTTACGGTTCTTTTACCAGATGTTGACATTTATATCTTTGAAGGAGCTTCGTGGCTACGAGCACCAACATATCAGTTTCTTCATCCGAGTCCATATAAGCTGATCACTTTAGTTTGTGTAATCAACATGTTCATTTCATGTTTTAATAAGAATCCACAATACCATCTACAATGAAACAACAGACTAAATAGTAAATACTAGCAAATTTGTGCAACATATGAGATGATAAATCAGGACATCTATCATCAAGAAAAACTTCTTGGGAAAAACATTTCAAGACCCATTGACAGTAAGAATAATACAAGATAGCCCAACCATGAACATGTTCTCCAATCCTTGGTGTTCCTTCTCAAAAGGAAAAAAAAGAGATAATATTGTGACTAATGGGTCATTATTCATGAAACAAGGAACAAAAGAGCTTGGACAACACTTAATAGGGTAGGGTTCACATTACTTATTTGATTATCTAAAACTTGGATCTGTATCATCTGCTTTTAAAGACTTGTTTACCATTTAAGGTATATTTTATTTTTATTAGTCTTTTAAATTCAAGCAAAGTATTCATGACGCTCTGTGAAGACTAAATTATGTTCTCTTTGTAGGTTCCAGTGTTGATGATCCCTATCTTCCTTCTTTTGCAAAAAGATGGAAAACTTTGAAGAAAGAGATACATGATCTTGTTATCAATCAATTTGCTTAACCTAATTATGAGTAAATATTAGAGTTTCGAACCAGCTCATTATGGATCAGTCCTCAAATATTGATATGTTGTTTCTTCTTACTCTTTCTTTGGTGCAGAATAAATACAAATGTTTCTCTAAAAACAGAAGGTTGAATAAGAGTAGAAAAGGAATTAAGTCACCCAAAGACATAAAAGGATGGAGAGCTCTAGAACACTTGGTTTTACACCAAAATCTCTCCAAAAACTAACTTTCAACCTTGAAAAATCTCACATTTCAGGCACTGAATGATGCTACCCTGCTGTTTTAAACTTAACAGTTGCATTGAGGTGAATATGATGGTAACTGAATATTGGTCAGTATAAAAGGGTGGAGAGCTCCATGCTGGTAGTGATATATAAAAAGGATAGGAATTCATGAGGCATAAGATGCATTGAATCAAAAAGATTTATCTTATTTAGTTGTTCTTTTGAAAAGCTTGCCACTCAAGCTTCTTGTATATCAAATATGTGCATCAGATTCATCTATTTGAATGTATAACAAAAATCTCAACTTTCAAGGGGAAAATAATAATTATTGCATGATTTATTTGAAGATCAAAACAAACTGGGATTTTCGCAAGTTCATTGTCATTAAAATGAATGAATGAATCAATCTTCAATTCAATTACCACTATTGGGTATTACAAAAAGAAATTAAAAAAAAGTCTTTAATTCCATTACCACTATGCAGTTGACCATACAGGGCCACTAAATCAATGCACACTTATAAGTAAGGAAAAACCATCTGACAGCAATAAAACAAATGGGTATTAAGTGCAAATCATAAATCCCTGAATCTTGAAGGAGAAAGATTTCGAATAGCAGTAAAAGAAGAGCAAGAAAATCAATTTTTTCCCTCCCAACTTCTAGAATAGAACCATTTTGCCTCAAGAAAATTACTATATTTTGAGCCATTCACAAATGTAAATTATAGAAAATAACTCATATGTCAAACAACATAAAAACATAGTAAATGAACACCAATTTGTCTTTATCTCAAGAGTTGAAAAACAAACACATACGCATAGCACACACACAAGCAAAACTGTGCCCATGCAACCTTACCAATCTAAAAACAAAAGTAGGATATAGCTTCATTAAGAAAACAACCTAACCAACAAAAAGTAGTACTCAATACACAACCCAAAGTAGTATAGTCCTATTGGGATGAACCACCAAGTGACTGTAGGTGACGCAACCATGCAAGACGAACCATGGCCTCCTTCATCTCAATAAAAAGCTCCCTATGGTCCTTCTTTAAGAATATATCCAAGGCAAAAAAATACAACTCGCTTCCTGGTTGTACTTCATCCATCTCATTTAGACATTCAATGCAATCCCTAATTGTGTATTGCCGCTCAAGTTGTGTAGACTTAAGTGATGCATCAGTCCGCAGTTCAACAGCCTCACAAAGGCGGTTGATTTTCTTATCCAACCTAGAGGTACTTGATTTCTTGTTACGCCGACGTGAGGAGGTTGATCCATCATTTTTTCTCAAACACTTAGAGGGAGGCTCACTTTCCTCTGCTTCATTCTCACTGGCTACGTCATTACCTTGACTCTTTCCTATCACATTGATTGAATTACTCAGCACATTTGAATCTCTTGATTGTGCTGGGCCACTATCATTTGGAAAAGTTCCTTAAGCAGGTGTCCAAGATGTCTGTCCAGTAGTTTTTGTTCCTCCAAATATAACATTCAGTTCATGGGAAAATTGAAGACCCGCGAAGTTGTGCGGTTCTGGGGTATGTCTGCACCAAATTTAATCGTATATTACTAATATATCATTTTAATTCATTGATATGCATTAAATATATTATACAAAATACATACCTTTATAAGACTGTCCCAACGCTCATTAGGTACATCTATCCCAATGATTCTTCAATTGTTTTTGCTCATACCGCGTAGCCGTTTTCCTATAAAATTCCTCGACTACATAATTCCAACCAGACTTATTCAGGTGTGTCCCAGGTCTATTTCCAATCAGTGTTTGTTCTAAGCATAAATCAACAAACACTTTATGTTGGTTTGCAGTCCAATGCGCCTTGATCTTGCCACTTAAGGAAGCAGACATTCTTGGTTGAGTCTCTATTTATTTCCTGATTCAAAAAGTTTAACTTATCAACAAAGAATGAATTGACCCTTCAAAATACTTCTTAACAAACCAGCCTAGGTTTGGAATAAACTATAAATCCTAATTAGAGCACATGTGAGGAGATATAACAATCATTTAGTTAAAAATTAAAAAATAAACAATATCTACTATTGTTTAAAATCAATAGAAGCATTGGACAACAAGAGATCATAAGTGAACTGCAACAAGTAGAGACAATGCATAGGAACATCAGCAAATAAATAGCAACTTGATTCATAGCTTGGTGTAGACAAAACAGAGGCAGAAGCATATGATCACTAGTAGGTAGCCCACCCCCTCACCACACCCTCACCAATGCAGCCCCAGAACTCCCACACAGCCCACTCACACCCTCACCAAGATATGGAAATTCGTCCCCGCAAAACAAAAGCATATCAGAAAATAAAGGTCACTAGAAACAAGAACATCACACATTAACAAATCACCCCAGCCAAAGGAAGTCACCAAATCCCAAGAATTGATTTCCATCTCCCCAACTCCTCCTTTTTCTTCTATTCATATTATAATTGTTGTAATCAAACTAAAGTACTATGCCCCAAAAAGCAAAAAAAGTAGTATCCCTAATTCTACCTTTTCTCTTTTATGAAGTGGAAGGAAAGCAATTAAGTATATATATGCACAATTAGAGACTTACTGCCTCATTGTTGCACCTTCAATTGCAAACTTTGCTGCTCTCCTCCTCCTCCTCAGAAGAAATTTTCATCCATAGGACATCAAAGTCCACCATCTTCATCTCCTTCAAAGCAGGCTCACCCACAACACTGTAGTGCCTAAACTCTTTAAATTAATTTTACCCTTCTATTTATTTAATTTCTGGATTTATTATCATATAGTTGTGTGTTTATATTAGCATAAGGGTGTTATTGTAATTGATTTTAATGTTTGGGGCTTTAGTGTAATTATATAGGAAGATGGGGATAGAGTGAGAATTTGTTTGAACTGCTTGGAACGAGTCCAACGCACGAACAATGCGTTGAACCCGTCTCCGCTTCGTGGCCTTGATCGTGGGAGTGAGGGAGAGGAAGTAGGGAGAAGCCTCTTCCCTTAACCTCCCCTATCCACCAGTTGTTGGGTTCGGATCATTAGAGAAAGAGTTTGAGAGGAAGAGAAAGAAAGCAAGAGAGAATCTGAGTTCTGTTCTTGCTGTGTTCAGTGAGGGAGGAAGAAGAAGAAGAAAAAGGAAGAATGTGTTTTAGATCGTTTGAAAGCATGAAAATTGCAGATCACAAGTAAGTACATTTTCTGTTCTTACTGATTTCAAATGTGTGTTCTTGAATTCTGTTTTTTTTATAAAATTGCAGAAAATATTATGTATGTGGAAGCTTGTGTTTTAGATTGTTTGAAAGCATGAAAAATGTTGATTTTGATCCTAGTATTGTGTAATGATGATAAGGGTAATGTGAATTAGCTTTACGAAGCATTGGAAAGGAATGATTGTGTTGTATTTCTGGTTTTCCTTGCAGAACAGGGATTTTCTGGGCAGCAGTGGATCGATCGGAAATAATGGATCGATCGAAAATTGGATCGATCGGAAATCGGATCGATCAGAAATATTGGATCGATCGAAATCATGTGATCGATCGACTGAGATATAGACATATAGGTTTGGATTGGTTTGAGCTATTGGTCGAGTTTGGGATGGTTCCTTGTGACCTAGTGGTCTAGTAGGGGCTGTGTGCCTATGATTAGTGGTTGTGTGTCTACTGTGATGGTTGTGTGCCTACTATTGTGATACTCTCAATTCCAAACTAACCAACCTAATACCTAGAACTTAATTGAGTATCGTATAAGAGACTTGTTATGATTGATCACTAGTAGGATGTTCGTGATGACTTCCAATGAATTATCGACATGTATGGGCACGTAGATAGTTGTTCCTTGGAGATTATCACTAAGGTCCTAATAAATAAATAAACATTCATACTGTGTTAGCTTGGTGATTAAGTGTACCCGGGAGGTGGAGATAGATGGTTAGGAATGAAGCTAATCTTGCGTGATTGTATCCCAGATCTAGCTAGCTGATCTTGCGTGAGTGTATCCAAGATTACAACTTATGGTATGCTAATCTTGCGTGACTGTATCCCAGATCCAGCATATGGTGGCCTTCGTACCATGGGCATGACCCGAAACGAAGATGTATGCCGATCTTGCGTGACTGTATCCCAGATCCAGCATATGGTGGCCTTCGTACCATGGGCACGACTCGAAACGAAGATATATGCCGATCTTGCGTGACTGTATCCAAGATCCAGCATATGGTGGCCTTCGTACCATGGGTACGACCTAAAACAAAGATGTATTATTGGTTATTCAGAAGATTGAGGGACACTTAACAAATCAAGAAAACATAGGCATTGCACATCATCCTTTGTATTCTTTGTAAGAGCATTCCACTTAGAGCATGTGAATGACATACATATCATATCATAAATGAATTTGTATGGTGTAAGTGTTGATTATTTCGAATGTATTAGTTGGAACTGATGTTATGACTGGTAAGGCAGTTTTTGTACTTATATGGGCATTCCAAGCTCACCACGACGTTTCATGTTGCAGGTTGAGTCAGAGTGAGGTTGTGAGCCTCGTAGCTGTTTATTTATGTCATTTACTTTACTTTTGTTTACAAACTATGTAATTTGGGGTTATTGTAATAATGGCCCAGCTGAGTGCCAGTGCCAGTGTTAGTTTATTTTATTGTTATTGTATTTGCTTTCGCAGTCTATTGATGAATAAAGATATTTCTTTTACTTTTATCTTGAATCTTGGTAATGATATGGCGATCCGCGGTCCAGAAATGGATCTCGAAGGTTATGCCTCGTGATCCGTGCCATCCCACCTAGGGATCTGAGTTACTAGGGTCAGGGCGTGACAAACACTCTCATCTTTCTCCCTCTTCTTGTTATTATTCCCTTTCAGTAAAACCCCAACAAGTTAATGTCAAGCTTGACATTAACAGAGACAGGGGTTTAGTGATCCAGAAGTGATTTGAACAAACAAAGTTCTTGTTAAAGTATATAGTTATTTTTGAGAACCCAGAAGCTTCTATCATAACAGTGATGTAGGGTGCTGGAATTAAACATGACCATGGAAAAAAAAAAGAGCAGGAGGAAAAGAAAAAAAAGGAAAAAGATTTTCAATAGTACCAAAACATGGATTGTGAGTGATATAATAATACTAGAGTTCTGTATGAGTGTAGGCATTGAGAAGAAAGAAAATGGTAAGAGATTTTCTATAGTACCAAAACATGGATCATATACAACTTTGTTTTTCATATTATTCAAATATTAAAGTCCAATTTAACATTTTTCTTGAATTTAGAATTATTCAATAGTTTCTTGGATAAGCCTTTTGTATTATTGAGAATTCTTCAGATTTAGTTTACCAAAATGTTGGACTATGATGTATGGATATATACTAGAAGCATTTATAACAATTTGATGATCTCACATTGTCTATGATGGTGGCAACCTAGCTTTCCTGCAAAATTTCTGCAACTTGTGTATAGTAACTCTATATTGATGTATAGAATGTGTTCCCTTTAGTTTATGAACAGAAATTTATGGGCTCGTTCAAAGTAAAAATAACATCTGAAAGACTCAAATCAAAACACCAATCGTTCACGGGGAAGAAAAAAATCATTGAAGTTCAAATCAAAACAGTTAGATCAAAGTAAAAAACATCTAAAATACAAATCGATCTAACTCATTGAATACAATAAAATCAAATTAATTTTCTTAAGATGAACTGAACGTTCTATTAATCGAATACAAATAGATCACATTCATCAAATACACCAATCGAATACACTAATCGAATGCAAATCATTTAGAACTAACCTTTTAGGAGAAGAAATTTCTCAACGATCCAAGCAACTCTCACAGAAAAAGTAGCTGAAGTAGAGAAGAATTGATGAAAATGGAAAAAAAAGAAGAAGGAAGAGAATGGTTTTCGTCGACCTAGAAAGGATAAAAATCGTAGAAATGTTATAAATGCCTAGGGGTAAATAGGTAACTTAAAATAATAAGTAATAGCTTACCTATAAGCACTTGGAGAGCAGCTTCTCCTTATAGGAAGCCTTCCTCTAGTGATTATGGATTAGCTCTTACCCATAAGCCCAGCCAAACACGTTTTTAAATTTAAAAAGTACTTATAGAAGCTATAAGCTACAATAAGTGCTTATAGAAGCAAGGCCAAACGCCACCTTAGCTTGACAAATCAAAGGACTTCTTCCTTAGATTACATTTCGAACCTTGGGAGAAAGGAAAAGAAAGTGCTAAGGAAAGCATTTTCTTTTGTTTGGTTGAATATTTTTAGGGGTGAGGATAGAGATACAGAAAGAAATTTACTAAAAAAAAATTCATTTTGAAGGTTAAAACCTTTCCACCAAAATCCTAGAGATTTTGAGAGAAACGAAGTTGGAGAGGCCCATGAATCGACACTTCTCTCTAGCCTTCTTTTTTTCTTCTCAAATCATCTCCAATCTCTCTTTCTACAATTGTATTGCAAGTAACGGCCCGTTCTTTTCCAAGTATGTTCTTTCCATTTTTCTCCATTTATGGTTATCAAAGGATTGTGGTCGTCCCTAAACTCTCCTATTTATTTATTTTTTCTTTTTCTAAAATCTGTTATACAATTTCTCTCTCCATTTTGCAAGGATTAGGTTTATCTTTTTAACCTCTCTCGATTTTCATCCCAGATCAACATGTTTGTAGTTTGCTAACTTCATTTGACTAGGATTTTGATAGGCACCTCTTTTAAGTTTTGCATATCAAAGAGGCCAAGAGTCCTATACTTGGTTTTCCTTGATTTTGGAATGGTGACTGATAGTAGAGAGGATTAAGATGACTGTTCTTCAAGGGACAGTCAAACCTTCTGAATTAAGAAAGATATTTTGGATAATAATTTCAATTTACCGTTCATTCAAAGTGGTTAGAGATATATACAACTCCTACATTTTAGCCATTACTGGTTACACTACTACAACAGTTGGAGAATTGATAGACTGTTCCCAAACTGCTTCCCACCATTACAAGTTACTAACTTCTCTTGGCATCAATAAAAGATAAAAGCAAAACAAGTAAATAGATAAGATAATTACATAGAATAGCCCCCCACTTGCAGAAGTTGTGGAAACATGTGATGTATGAGAGAGGGAGAGACGTGCTTATTTTGCATGAGTTACTTGCATAAAGACATGCATCAAATTCCTCCTCCGATGAAATCAGCCTTTTCCTCAAGGATGAGTTGCTAATATTTCTCCAGTAAGGTGCGTAACAGCTCCCATGTGGACTCGCCTTGTGATAAGGACGAACACGTACAGTCTTTCCTTCAATAGATAAGGTGATCTGATGATCGTGCTTCCTGGGAGGAGGAAGGTGTCACGCCCCGAATCCGATATATATAACTTCAAGGTGCAACCTTCGGATCCAACCATTGGATGCGATCCACGACACATGTACCATCTCTAATGGTCTATCTGTAACGGCCTAAAATGCATAAAGAACACTCTAATATGTTTTGATCCTAGTTGTGAACCTATCTTGTGATTTGATCGCCAATTGGATTAAATCCGACCATGCGATCAAACTTGATGTGACTTTTGGGTATTACTGCTATGTATAGTAGTAGTCTAACCCTTATATGTTGGGAGAATGGTAAACTTGTAAATTTTGTTCTTTGATGATGTGTATGGCTAAGATTGTAGTTGTTATGATTGTGTGG
>JAUPMG010128526.1:0-11555 GCA_031762675.1 Pachysandra terminalis | reverse complement strand
AGAAATCCTAGGAATGGCGGCCCAAAGAGAGATAAGTCCCATCAAACCCATTGTGGTTGTTGAAACCCACGTGGATGTTGTCATTGATGGGACTAGTGACTGTGCAGAGGTGGCGTGAATGCTTGATGTGACAGTAGTAGGTAACTATCACAGTGCAGGCGGTGACGAGTGACGATCAACGTAGTGGTTGAGACATGTGGAAACATCTCCTTAAGCGTGACCCTCGATGACCGATATTTGTCACTGGGACTACCTGCTCCAAGGGTTCTTGGCTATAAAAGCCTATACTGCTGTTGGACAAATGATGACTTCTTCTGGTTGGTGAAGAACAGATAGAGCTTTTACTAAGACACTTGGAGTTCATTGAAGGCTGAAGGTTTGGTCCCATCTGCATAGTCCCTCTCTCTGAAGATTCCTGAGGATCTCCTATCCCTTTCCTCCCTTTTCGATTTCTCGATTCTTGTCTAGTTTTCTGGTTCAATCCTTTTGGTCTTAGGAAACCTCACTTTGGAACGGCCTCTGTGGTTTAGGCCAGAGTGAGACGGGTATACAGACCTGGGATATTCGAGATTGGTGAACTAATCAGGTATTGACACGTGCTCTCTGTGATTAAGTGTTAATCCTCATTTATTTACCGATTTTTACGATCAACAATACAGGCAAGAAGTGAGGTGACCATGTAATGATCCCCTTCTTATTTGAAGGTAAACGTGGGTCTTTCTTGTGGGAGGCACATCTTTGGTGGGGTCGTTTTGATGTATATATTGTTTTATTAGATTAAACTAGAGAAAGAATAAATGAGAAATTAGAGTTATAGAAAGAAATTTTGGAATAAAAAAGTTTTAGATATCAGACGATTCTTAAAAGTAATCAATTTTACTAAGATTAATTATGTTTATAAAGAAGAGAATAAACAGCCGGTGATAGTTCCATAGAGGAATGGAAAGCTCAAACAATAATACAAAGGGGCAAAGTTGGAAGTACAATACTGAACAGGTCGGGAAAGTGGAGAAAGTTGCTTGAACCCAACCGTATATTTTATGGAGGTCTCTTGCAGAGTGACGGGTATGACGGTGAAACTTGTAATATTGTAGGGACCGTTTGTCAGTTTTTGAGAGTTTATTCTCAATAGGCGATAGTAGGACACGGTCATCTTTGATTCACTCCTGCAGCAGGGCATTCAACTGGGCAGGAGAACAAGTTACTTCTGGAGGAGGTGCACGTTTCTCCTGGTTGTTGTTGTTGTTGTTGTTGCTAGGCCTGCATTTTTTTCTTAGGAACAGGCTCTTCCTCCTTGTCTGTGGTAACAGCCAAGGCGCGCTTCCTCTCTATCCTCTTCTCAGGAGCAGAGATATAGGCATTCGTCCGCTTTGCATAATCATATAGCTTGGTGAAGCTCTTGATCTCATGGTTCTCTATATGAATGCGATATGGTGGGAGCATACCGTTGATGTAGATTCTGACAAACTTTTTCTCAGAAGCTGCCTTTGTGCAAGTGATGATCAAGTCCTTAAAACGTTTGACGTATTGGATCAAGTCTTCCTCCTGCTTCTACCTCTCCCAGCTGAGATCGATGATGGTGAGCTTTTCTTCAGTGATGAAGAATTTACAGTGGAACAGCGACGCCATATCTTCCCAGGCATGCACAGAGCCAGGCTCTAACCTGTTGTACCAGGCATAAACCCTCTCGGAGAGTGACTTGGAGAATACCATCAGACGGAGTTCTTTGTTGCCAGCATAAGCTCCCAATGCCTCAATGACGCGACTAACATGCTCTTCGACGTTCCCGTTCTGTCCTGAAAACTGTGTAAAGACAGGAGCTTCATATTCCTTGGGGCAAGGCAAGCTGAGGAGAGCCTCCGGATACGGAAGACAAAAGTCGCTGCTAATCCAGTCTGTATCTCTGGACTGAGACTTTTGTAAAAGAGCTTGGACATTGGCAATGGTGACAAAGCTTGTTTTGGGTGCAGACGGAGGTATGGGAATATATGGAGAAGGGTTTACAACAAGAGAGGTTTTGACAGCAGAGTTTGCTGAGGGGAGAAGGGTTTACAGCAAGAGAGGTTTTGACAGGAGAGTTTGCTAAGGGGTTGAGAACATGTTTGTTAGGCAAAGCATCCAACTGAGCCTGTAAAGCAGCAATGGTTGCCCTAAGAGATTTAGTCGTCTCTTCAGGGCTCTGAGAGGAACAAGATCTTGAGGAGGATTCTGTTCTGGGACATCTTGTACGGAAATAGTAGTGTTGGAAGTAGATGGATCCATGAAGTAAGGATACGATGTAAATAACAATAAGTTGGAGATGAAAGGAAATGACTACAGTCTTCCCAGTGAAGTCGCCAAAAATGTTGATGACGGATTTGTAAAAGGTTAAATATATTAGAATAGAAGGATAACTAATACATTCAGACCAATACAGTCATCTACCCAGAGAAAATGTAGAGAAGTCTGTCTCAAGACAGCCTAAACTGTCACACAACCGTTATGTCAAGAGCGTTCCTTGTCAACTTTGAGTTGTGTAGAAGACAAAGAGAAGGAGGCAAGGGGGAAGGGGAGATTGCAATAACTGAGAAGGCAGTTAGAATGCAATCACAGAGCAGTAAAACCTCACAAGTTGAAGACTACTCTCTTTCTTTTTCAGTGCATGTACTCATTGTTGTTCCAGGTTTTAGGGTTTCAAAACAGACCTTTTGATCAGATACTTTCATATCCTCTTCCATTGGAGGATGGGTACTGGTATTTGTAGAGAGTTTCCCACTCTCAGTAGGACGAGTGTCACTCGGTTAGGTGTTTAGAGGGGGACCCTCATGTACTAAGCAAATCCTGAGTGACACGTAGTCTTGGATAATATTTTGAGGGACGCGTGTACTTCAACACGGCTAAGTTACTTCCAGAGAAAGACCAAATTATTTCAAATCTTAAAAACTGCTCTGCGAAAGTTGCCTTGGAACTTGAGCAACACGGATCAAGAGACGCTTGTTACTTTCACATAAATCCCAATGAGCAACATCACCATTCCTGCCGCCATTCCAGATAAGGCAAAATCCACTTTAGATAAGTTATAAAGCATATATTTTATAAGTTAGTGAGGTTTTCACCATGTGCTTTCCATTCTGAGAATCCATCTTAGTCAGCCTTTTTAGGGGACAATTCAATGTATAAGGTACTTTACTGATTTCGTATGTTTCAAAGGAGAACTCCTTTTGGCGGCTATCTTCCTTCCAAGGAAATCAAGAACAACTATGCATTTACAGGGTGATCAGTGTATTCTCGAATTACCCATGAGTGTCTCGTCAGGGAATTCATTTTCATGATCAATCGTCCCTATGAAGAGGAGGTTTTTTTGAAATCTCCTAAGGTTTATAGCTACAGTAACCAATCTGAGTGCCTTCTACTTGAATGAAATCAGGAGTAAACATGTGAGTTCCTATAAAATGAAGTGAGAAGTTGTTCTCAAAGTCCGTGGGAAACCTATCTTCAGGAAATACGTATGAAGATGGCGTGCTTTCAATTTCTAAAGCCCTTTCCACTGAGAATTTGTTTCCCAGAAGTAAAAGTCCCAAGATATGACTCGAAATTAATTCATAAGAATGAATAAAAGTGACTTCGAGTCCTAGTTGGCAATTTGGATGCATAAAAAACTGCATTTGAGGGGTAAACCCAAGTCTGTGTCCGTCGAGGAGGACAAAACCCTTGGTCTTTTGGGGGTGACAAGCCCTTGACGAATTGACCATCTCAGGGTGGTTAGCCTGGAATTCGTGTTAGGAGGAAGGAATATTCCTTATTTGAATTCGTTTTTACCAGGATGGAGCATACCTCATTCGAATTCACCATCTGGAGGTGGTTAGCCTAAAAGGACTCCCTTCGGAATTGTCCGTCGAAGTTGTCCCTTGAATCCGTCCGTCGAGGTCGTCCTTAAGGAGAAAGACTATACCTGCCTTGTGATCCTTCAAGACAAAGTATAAAAGTGGTCCTTCGAAGTCTATGAATGTGATCCAAGAATGACTCCTGAGTTAGAAGGTACAAAAAGCTCCCTCGAGGATTTTTCTTTAAGTAAAAATACCTTTAGAACGTAAAGGTATGTAATAAAATCACTCAAAAGTCTGTTCTAGATAGCAAATAGATGTGACTTCGAGGATTTATTGAGGTTTTAACTATTTGAGGAGTCTATTAGACCTAAGTACGTCCTTCGAGTAAAATAAAATCCTTAGAGTAGAATAAGGTCTATCGAGGGAAGAGTAAAATTCTCATTCTCTCGGATGCCAAGAAGCAGTGAGTCATAAGAACATAAGTCCTTAGTCTCTTGAATATTTCAGAAGGAAAGAAAGAACATATTTGTTGGGTTTGTGACACGTGGCGTCCTCCACAAGCTGGAATTCAAAAGGTTGCTTCTTTAAGAAGTTATTGTCTTTCTACCAAACGGTCTAATCACCGTACGCAACTGCTGACAACTGGTACGTGAAAGAGACGGCTGTACAGCCGTTACAACTTTAACAAATGATTCAATATATGCGGCTGTACCCAAAACGTGTACACATGCTTTTAAAAAAAAACACCACATGTAAAGTGAGGTTTAATTATCACGCATGTAGCAAAGGAATTCCTTGAGAACGATTACACCGTAGCTTTTAGTTTTAACTGCCCCATCGAGCAATCCTCACCATCTGTTCAGCTGACTTTTCTTGTGATTTCTCAGCTTGGTTGACCGTTGACCATCAAGAAGTGAATAGGATCCATGGACATCAACGAGCCATGATGGTTGGATAAAAGTGTTTTAAGTGTGGGGTTTGAATTTACTGATTCATGATAATGATGTAAATTTGGAGATTAAGAAAAGTCGCGAGCCATGATGGTGGTATTGATAAGATTACGTGTGCGTGGAAAGGAGAATTAACCCTCAAAAGAAAAGTAAGCTAGCACTTTCGTATTTTTTTTAAGAAAAAATTATTTGAAATACTTCTGTTTAAAATAAGTTCTTTTTGAGAAAGTACATTTTAATGTATCTACATTTTTCAGGAAATTAAAAATACATAAATTTTCTTAGAAAGTTTATTTTCGTTTCCTAGATTTTAGCTCGTCAAACACGGTTCCACTACAATAAAATGCAGTGAGCACGACGGTTTCCACTTTGATCAAGCCACAGTGCATATGTAGGGCTATTAATAGATTGGATCATGATCGAGTCTGATCTGAAAAAAGAGGATTTCGTAAGGAATTTTTGATCCGATAATTTGATAAGAGTTTATTTCGATTTCATCTATATATATATATATATATATATATATATATATAATAGAAGGTGATTATAAGTATTAAACATATAAAGCGAGTGATGAGTCCTTATTTAGGTTTTTATGCTAGGATTAGGTAGTGTTTTAGTAAGAATGGCTTGTTGGATATGTGGGGTAATCCTTTGTGATGTAATAGACTATAATGAAAAAAAGAAAAAAAATTTGCTCTTATATATCATCAACACCTTATATCTACCCAAACCCACCCATCCCAACCATGAAGGCTAAAGGGCACTCATTCATTATTGTAGAGGCAAGGGGCCATAAGCCAGTCAGGAACCAGCAGGTCCATGTGCTCTCTCTGTTGTATTATATTCCTTTGGTAGTAGTTGGCCCTAAACAAAAGAGCCGCCATCTTCTTCACTATCTAAATCCTTAACATAGCACCGAATTAAATGTTGGAAAGAAGTGGGGGCAGTGTCCTACACTTAAAGTCTGTGTAAAGGGATGGGCTTTGGGGTTGGAGGGACCCCCATAAAAGGGACAAAAGCATAAGACATTTCAAGCTAGTGGCCCAACTGCCGTGGGGTAGTGTGCTCAGAGAGAGAGAGAGAGAGAGAGAGAGAGAGAGATGAATTATAGACTGCAAGTCATGTGCTGACTACCCTTTGTCACGGGGGACAAGCTTTGAGGGAACGAATAAACAAACGGTGGCCGTACCGCTAGAGCAAATTTGGTTGCTCTCACTGCATTATAAATGCGAATTTATAAAGAAATAACAAAAATTGATCTGTGAGAAAAACAATTAAAATATTACTCTGAAAAGTGACAAAGATTCTAACACCGTTGGATTAGTCTTTTTTTCTCGTATTATCTTTCGGCTATTTACTAAATATAATTGGATTATATGGCTAATCTGGATTTTAAGACCTTAAGGGCAAACAACTTAAACTATCAAAATAAACATTTATTAGTGGTTTCAGCTTCTAAATCATGAAGTGGACGTGCCAGAGTGGTTATCGGGCATGACTAGAAATCATGTGGGCTCTGCGCGCGCAGGTTCGAATAATGCCGTCCACGCTTTTTCATTTCGCGTTTTGGTTTCTTTAACTATGAATCGACATCCTGAGCACCAACTGTTCGATGATTTTCCCCTTCGCTACATTCCGTTTCTTGTTCTTGCCAGATGGGTTCTGTAGATTGTAACTGGTGCTCATGCCGTTGGTTGTTCTTGTCAGATGGTGAAAGCAATCAAATTTTCATGTCTAAAAAGCTCATCATGCCTGTTTTTGAACCAAGAATAACGTACAATGTATTTGCTTTGGCGACCCAATGTGAGAAATGCTTCGTACTGTTCTTCAGTCTTATTGATCATTGGACTATATGAATGTGATAGATGAACTGCAATAGAAGGAAAGCTGAAGCAGTAGGATTCGCATCTATTAATGCAGTTATTGGCTCTAGAGGAGAGGAAAAGAGATAGCAACAAACCTTCATATGAGGTCTTTCTCAATGGTAAGCCATAATTCTCCCAATCTCTGTAGTTTTCCATTTGATTCAATTCATGTTGGTCAAAATTTAACCGCGTTTTCTTTCTAACTTAAAATGATATTTGTTATATTTCATACTTGAAACAATAAATTGGTTTGCTATTCATGTGTTTTTAGGGAAATTAGTTATGTTTCAGAGTCTGAAACATATTTTGAATCGAAAATGAGATTGAGATGACATATAGTGTTGAATCATTTGATATACATTGTTGTGCCATTCTGTAATAGCTTAAGCTTTTAGAGTAAGTAGTTCTTAACATGGTATCAGAGCAGGAGGTCGAGTGTTCAAATCCCGAGAGTATGTGTGTTTATTCTCCCACGGATGTGTTGTTCCCGTGCGGGTGTGGAGTGTGTTTGCCTCAGTGCCCTGTGTTCTCTCACGGATGTGTTGTTCCCATATAGAGCCCGCACGTTTAATGAACCATTAGATATACATTGTTGTTCCATTCTCTAACAGCTTAAGCTTTTAGAGATGTGTGAGTCATATAAGCTATTGTGTCTGATCCTAACTTAGCTTGGCTTCCATTGGGAAATTGACTTGTGCTAACAAGGTTGAATGCAATTTAATCTTGGGGATTTAACCTCATGCCATTAGGCTGTTGCAAGTGGTATGGCAATTGGAGTAAAACAATTGCTTGAGGGACAATCATCAATATTCCACTCACTTTGTGAAAAATTTGAAGATAAGAAAGTACTGAATCTTGCAAATGTATGGTAAATTACATTCTATTTTGTATGGAAATAAGAAAACATCAATGAAAGATCAATATGTGTGTAGAAGTCATTGATAACAAAGTCATCCACCTCTCTCCTCTTTGAATTTTGCATATCTCATAGCTTCCAATAGATACCCAATTTGTGCAAGATGCCTGAAATCACTCCCCAGAAGGTGATCTCGGCGAAGATCACGTATAGGAGCGTTCCTAGCCTCTCAGAATGCCAGACATTAATGAAGACATGTTGTTGGATCCAATTGACCTGTAAGTAGTTTTTGATGCAATTAGGATATTCATCGGCGTTCAATTTGATCATATGATTTTACCATAAAAATTAGATGATGCTACTTACAAGCGAGTTATCTGGAGACTCATAATACCATCCATTTATGAATGCTGCAAAGATACCTTGTGCGGCCATCACAAACACTAGCATTGCATTCATTCCTATCCATTCTAAGAACAGAAAAGGTGTCCGCAATCCCCAAATATCAATCTGTTTGTTCATCAAAAAGAAGGAATATGAAAGCCCAAAACAAAATTAATGAAAAACATTCTTCTGGGATGAATAGCTTTAGATTCTTACTAGTATGTAGAACCCAGAGAATACAATTCCAGCGGCGCCAGCGGTGAAACAAACATAGCTGAAGCTATAGAGTTGTTTGTTGATAGGAATAGCTGCAGAAGACAAGTGGGAAAAGAAAATTTCTGATTATATTGTTTGGCCTAACAATTCTTAACTTTTTTTATAAGATTAGTCATGGAAGCTCACCATCTGTGAAATGAAGAATTATGGCTATGATAAGTAAGCCGAATCCCATTGACACCCAGTGTTTGAGCCTCTCTGAGTGACCCTGCAAAATGCCCCAATTTTATTTTCCAAATTGAGTTTCATGTTCAGAGGGGATATTTCTTATTTGTGTTGTTGGAATTGTTATAGAAGAAAAAGAGTTTGCATAAGAGTTATAGATCAATTGTGCAAGCTATCTGTGTTAGTGAGTTGAACATATTAGATATATAAACAGTACAATCTTCACCTTGAAATGAATCAAAGTGGGGTCGGGCTTACCTGATATATGGTCCCAGGTTCGAGTCCGCGGGCTTACCTGATATATGGTCCTTGTGGGTGGGGTCATGTATCCAGGGTTTACCCTCCCCCCCGCTAAGCAGGGTCGGGGTTCCACGTCACCAAAAAAAAAAACAAAAAAACAAAAAACAAAAAAAAATAGTACAATCTTGATTACAACCTAGTGGTTCATCTAAACTAAGTGAAAAGTCAATACTTCACCTTGAAATGAATCAAAACATGGCCATAATGGATCCCAATGGTGCCTGAAAGGATAGCTGAAATCGAACTGAAAATAGGAAAATAACCGTTTTAATCCATTGAGCTCATGGGGTTATTTCTTCAAAGGTTAGGAATTTGTTCATTTATGTAAGGGAGTTAGAAAACCTCAACAAGCCTTCGGGTTCAAATGGGGCACGGCACCAGCTCGGAGCATCCTCACGAAGGGGGCCTGAGTTTGGTGAACTCAGCGTGCAAGCCTACAGAGTTATCAGACAAGAGAATGATGAAATAAGTATTCGATATGTAGGGTGGATCTTATCTCTTAACCCCATTTAATTAAACCTTTAGACGGCTCCACACTGGCTGTGAGTAGAGATGGTTAATGCCCCATACTTCGCGATCAACATAACCAACTGCATTGCAGGCAGGTCCTAGGTGTCCTCTCGTACCACATTTTACCTGAAGATAAGCAAGATACGTCTCAGTTTAAGATTTTAGTATAGAAGGATAGATGTGAATGTTCTTGTACGAGCCATTAAACACGTACTATGTATCTCTTTGTGGTATGATGGCTGTGTACGACGAAACTCCAATCAGGAACATAGAGTGCATATGTTGTGATCATATAAATGAGAAAGGCGACGAATCCTCCAATCCTAGAAATGGAATAAATCATTAATCCTTGAACAGAAGAAAACGAAATTGAAAATTTTGACTCGGCTACTTGTTATCTTGGATCAAAGTTTAGGTTGTATCTGAGTATTATTTACATTGAGTTTGTGTTACTTACCATTGCCATCTGTATGAACTGAATATGGAGAAATATCCAGAATCTAGGACAGTTGGTCTGATCTTAGTAGTTAGGATCTCTATAAGAGCCACAACAAAGTACACCAAAGCTATTCTCTGCTTCAACAAAAATTGTTAGTTATTATAGGTATGACATTTGTCTCATTCAAGTCTTATAAACATAACCATGGATCATCTGATTAACAATAATTTGAAGGTCCTTTGAGAAGATATTGTTGTCATGTGGAGACTCATGCTATTGAAGCATTTGGGAAGTACTGATGATCCAGCCACCGACTCTGCCGGTCAAGCTCGGTTCTGAGCTCAGGGGGTTCGGGGCAGAGTCCCTGCCCGATATTTTTGGGGGTCTAGGGGTATAATAGTAATTTCAATTCTATTATGTTTATCCCTAATTACAGGATATTTATCATACTTTGGTGGCTGTTCTCTGTAAAAAAATTCCTGAGCTTTGGAGAATAGTAGAATCGGGTGTGCATCCATGGACGTAGGCACTATTTGCCGAACTACGTAAATCTGTGGCTTGTGTGTGCTTGATTTCTTCTTCATCTCGTTTATCTTTCTTTCTTAACAGATTTCTGTTTTAAATGAATCAATAATTTAATCATAATTAATCATCTCTTATTTTGACTCTATGCTGAATGATCAGCATAATGGTGAAACTGTCTTGATTGTAACTATGCAATACCAGTCATTCAGAGAAGTAAAGATACCTGAAGAATACCGCACCAGCGGATTTCTTTCATGTCAATTCCATAGGACAGATCATCAGGAGCATGGGAGTACCCACCTGGATTATATTGTTTGCTTTGAGTTACAAATAATATGTGCATATATGTAGATATATAGATACACACAATTCTGTAACATATTTTATTTCTTGCCTTGCAAAAGAATTCCCCAAAAGAGAAGCTTCAAAGTTCTTATGATGATTCTCTTAATTGCAGAACTGACCTTTGGTATTCTCTGCAACATGAACATGATGTTTGATTGTAAATTCATCTAATTTGTTGCAAAACAAATGGCTTTTAGTGCATGAAACCTATTGCTGACGACGTAGCAAACCAGTGGATTCTTTTGTAGAGTAATGTATATAGTATACCTTAAGAGCAAGAGCGATTGCGACCCCCACGATGAAGAGAAAGAAGGGCATCACAAAGTCAGCCAATGTGCATCCATTCCATGGTGAGTGATCGATTCTCTCATATGCACCCCCAGCATCGTCCACCAAAATCATCAACTACATTCATCTCTTTAGAGTTAAGGAGAAGATAAATAAAAAATCACAAGAACAAAGGAGTATGTTTTTGCTTATAAGAAAAAGAACTATATCAGATGGTGGTGGGATTACCACCACCAGGTACAAAATGAGTCTAAATGCGCGGTAAACATTGCTTCTGTGTAAAATTAGTGTTCCATAAGCTTTCCTTTCACCATTCTTTGCCTCGGTTCTTAAATTTTTTCCACAGGCTCTGTTTGTTTTGGCGGAAAAGAAAAAGAAATTTAGAAAATAATATTACAGGAATTATTTTTGGGTTGTGTATTTTCTGTTGTTGGGGGTGGAAAAAAAATTCAGAACCATTAATGGGCATGGGCAACTTCCACGGAGCAATGGTTTTAGCCACAGAGAGACGAACTATTATTGTAGAAAGATGGGGGAGAGTGAGAAAGAGATCGGAACGGTGATTGCAGAGAGAATGTTTATTGCCGTATAGAGAGGAGGGAGAGGGAGAGGGAAAGAACAAATGATGATTGTAGAAAGAGGGGGAGAGTGAGAAAGAGAAAAGATTGCAGTGTTATTGCGGAAGAGATAGAGAGAGCTGTAATTGCATAGTGAGAAAAAGAGAATGGTGATATTAGAGTGTGTGTGAGAGAAAGTGGAGGGGAGAGAATCAGTGACACGAGAGAGAGAGAGAGAGAGAGAGAGAGAGAGAGAGAGAGAGAGAGAGAGAGAGAGAGAGATTAT
>JAUPMG010128515.1:0-11555 GCA_031762675.1 Pachysandra terminalis | reverse complement strand
AATTATTGAACTTCCGCTTATGTTTTACCATGTGTATCCACCTCCATAGTGATATGGGGTGAATGTCGCATCTGGATCCGGAAAATTTTAAATTTTTGGATCGGGTTGTGACACTAGGTCTAGTAGTCTTTTCCTTATCTTGGTTACTCTTCTTCTCATCTTGTTTGATATGGTACTTAACATTATATCTTTCCACCCTTCTAGCACATTCTTAAACACTGGCATATGTCTTAAACTCGCGAGACACTACCTTAGATCTTATTGATAACCACAAACCCTCTTCAAACTTGGCAGCCTTATCCTTCTCGTTCGCCATCACATGTGGTGCAAAGAAGACAAGGTGGCAAACTGCCTCTCATGCTGAGCTACAGCCAGAGAACCCTGCTCTAACTTCAGAAATTCAGCCATCTTCTACCTCTTATAGCTACTAGGAAAGTATGTCTCGAAGAATTCCTTCTTGAACTCCTCCCAGGACAACTCTTGACCCACTGTCCGCTTTACCATCTCCCACCAATGGTAAGCTTCTTCTGTCAGCATGAACATTGCTAACCTCACTTGCTGTTCCTTAGGACAACTCATTGCTTTAAACACTTTCTCTAACTCCACTGTCCATCCTTGAGCTTTCAAAGGCTCAATATTTCTCTCAAAAGCCGGTGGTGAAAGCTTCTTGAACCTTTCCAGCCACCTAATCCCACTTTTCCTTTCCATATTCCCGCGGCCTCCTTGAGCAGTTAGTCTCATATCCTGCTCCTTTTGGAGTGACTCAGCCAAACTTCCCAAGACTATAGCCAATCTGAGGATCCATCTCAGCTTCAGCAGATGAGCTTTCTCCCGTTACATTCCTACGTCCTCCTACCATCTACAGTCCACCCAAAGTCTCTAATTATGTATCTCAAAGTCACACATACACACACACGGAGATATATATATATATATATATATACATATTACATACAATTATAAAGAACACACCACTCAGATTAAATCACACAACGTCAAACAAATAGCAAAAAGCACTCAATACACAGTTCACAAATGTGATTCCTTGGTTAAATGTTCCTGGATTCTCATCCTAAGATTCATTAACTCTAATGTCTCTAAATTTACAGTCTATAGAAATCTTAACAAGTAATCACACAGTTCATAAATGTGGATCCTAGGTTAACAAATTTCTATGTTCTCGTCCTAGGATTTCACTATATCCTATAAACTCTAGATTCATAACTTACAACAATTATAACAAGCAGTCATACAATCCACATTATGCATACAAACCCAATACAAAATACTTAGCATGTACACACAACACTCCAGTCAAAGCATTCGACACCAGGTCAAGCAATTCATACAAATCACTCAACACACTTTTCATACATGTGAATCATAATGTTCACTTCTATGTTCTCTTCACCCTACGTATTCTAAACCTGGCTCTGATACTAATCTGTCACGCCCTGAATCCGAGATATGTAATCTTAAGGATTCCCAAGGGAATGACCTTTGGATCCAAAACCATGGATGCGGCCAAACCAACCAAATATCCCGTAGTTCAACATAGCATACTAAATACAACGGAAGTCTCATAAAATTTAAACCTTTAATCAGGTCCTACTAATGTAAATCCAACCATAAAATACAAGATTATAATAATCCTGCCCTCGTGGGGTCAAAACAAAAACAGTAAAATAAGTTCAAAGCAACAAGTCCATAAAGTCTTGAGATCCCAACTAGATAGGAACCTCCCATCCAAGTCCATCCTTACTCCAATGATTTACCTGTTTCAACATAGGGGTGAGCTTGGAGGCTCAATAGGAACAGTTATTTCCAAAATCATATAATGAGTCATGTTAATTCATGCAATTCACAGTTCATCATTATGTCATGTCATTGTTTTCACATATACACCATCACAATCATAATCATGCTTATCTTAAGAAAATATCATGTACTTATAAACTCTGTCATAATGCACCCAAACATTATCTGAATAGTACCATGTACTCATGAACTCTGTCATGATACATATCTACATCTAAGGCTACCAACTCTAATGGCACCTTCTCAACAAAACCAGTTCTCATTTTCAATCATCATATCATTCACACAACACAATTCAATCATAATCACAATTCATACTATAACTAAAGTAGCACATCACACATTACTCATAATTCAATCCACAGTCACACAGTACACAAATTTAACTCCATAATCACACACCACACCAAATTCAAACACAGTCACACATCAATCAATGCAATACATGCAGATAAATGCTATAAGCACACATATGATAATCAGCATACACAAACGAGAATGCAATGCAATATGAATGCAAACAATGGAACACACATAGTATGAATGCTGACTAATACAATTTCTATTCTAGTGATCAGCCGGTTCCAAGTTGCCTTGTCATCCAATTTACTACAGCTGGACGAAGCTCTCTTATCAAGTAATACTAATTATTGGGGATCCATTTTAATACAGTTGGACACTGCTCTCTTACCTCCCATGTGTACATTATGGTTTTGCGGGATCTCAACCCGCAAGGCTCAATTCCCCTAACTATTTTTTTTATATTTGTTCCTCACGCATATCGAATGCTTGGATGGGTCACTCAAGGATCATTCAACATAAGTCGTGCATATCTCAAGCATCACATAACCACAACATAGATATCATATCGGCATACATATTTCATGTATAATACACATCACAGTTAACAGGGTTCATATAAGACCCACTTACCATATTCCAAAAAACTTGCATGCTTTGACTTTCATTCATCCTAACATCATACAATATATCTTATAACACGTTATAATTCTCTAGAAACTCAACATACATCATAACTCATCATACATGGTCATAGCATACAATAAACTGGGGTAATTAGTACCTTTTATTGCACAAAACTTCACACTTATATAATTCCCACAAACCAACACTACACACAATATTAAAATATCAAAACAATTTGGGAGCAATCGGAGAGCGGTAGTAAGCTTGGTGGGACTGAGGTCTTTCTATTCAATTTTGACACCCGTTCGGTTTTTGACCATAACTATTTTTATACTTATTGGATTAATCTCAAACTTGAACCATTAAAAAACAAGGAAATATTATAAAAATATAAATAAAATTATCTGTGCTCGGGAGGTAGCTCGATAGTACCGAAGTACCTGCCAAAGGTCATTTTTCTAATTTTGACACCTCTTTGGTGTTTTAATCATAACTATTTTATACTTATCGGATTGACCTAAAACTTGGGCCATTGTGTCCCTAATGAACAAGAGAATCCCATAAAAATATAAAATAAATAATAAAATCTTGTTAAGTGGCTCAGTAGCTACCGAAGCTCGACAGGTAAGGCAGAAACTTTGTGGTTTTTGGCTGGTGGCTCAACACCTGCAGAGGTCTGTTTCAGCTTTGACATCGCTTAAGTATATTGACCATAAGTAATTATATACTTGTAGGAATCACTTAAAACTTGTTCAATTGTGTTCCTAACTAACACGAGAATCACAGAAAAATATTAAATAAATTATATAAGCACGGAAGCAGGCTCGGTGGGACCGAGAGTCCAGCCGAGGGTTAGTTTTCAACCCAGACAATTCCAGATTTATATAGGGCTTCGTGCTCCACTTCACATTACCATAATTTCACACTTTGTCACATTAAAACATATAATATACTAACAAACATCAATTCATAATGTTACAAACAAAATCTAAGATTTAAACTAGGATTTATATGTGAGATCCAACCTAAATTTCATGATTCAAAGCATATAATTCACATCTTCATATCAAAGAATAAAATCAACATAAGCATGGATTGATCACACATCAACATGCAAAATTAAGAGATCTAGATGCTTAGTCCTAAAGAGTCATCACAATCCTACAAAAATAACTACTGTAAGAAACTTTGGAAGATTCCTGCCTCTCTTCCTAAGCTTTTTCTGCAATTTTTGGAATCGAAAGATCACTACGAATCTCTTCCGAGGATCTCTTTCTTCCTTAGCCTTATTTCCTCTTCTTATTCTTCCACAAAATCCAAAATTTCAGCTTTGAATCTCTCCCTTCCCTTTTGGTCGTGTACTCCTAATGTGACTGTTTCCTCACCCATGATCCTATTTGGAAGGGTGGATGCGTTAGTGAGAAACTTTCCCTTTACACAATTGCTCAATTCAAAATAGAGTGAAATGACCAAATCAACCTTCCTTTCTTGGGCCATACGACCAGCCCATGTGCACACTGGTCCACATGTTGGGCCCAAGCCCTAATTCCCTTAAAATTTGAATTTTCATAAGTGACCCCACTATCTTCCATTATTAACATATAAATCCTTAAAGTCAAATCTGCTTACACTTAAATTCGTCTTCACAAATCTAACTCAATTTACTACTTTAACCCTATTTTTATCAAATGGGATACACGACCAAATCTGGGTCAAGCCTAATTTAAATTTATTTAATTACACCATACTCTTATATATTTCTCTTAATTACAATCTGATCCTAATTATGTATTATATCTATCAAAACATATATTATTATTACAATTAGCTCCCATATTCAATTAAAACAGTACAATTTACATTATATAATTTATCTAAAGACTATGATCACTCTTGGATTAACTGATTTAAGTTCTTTTACTAATTGGAGCAACCATTAATCAATTTAAAACTTTGATTCTCAATTATGCTTATTTAATTCATATAAAAAATCCCTAAATTTATTTATTATATTAATTTCCAGAACCGGGGCACTACGGAAAGAAAGTTATTGCTAATACTGCTATCAAAGCAAAAATTCAGGATTCATTGGACCATAAAGAAGCTACTCAAGAACAAGTCAAAGTAAGATTGCCATTTCTAATTCAATCTAAGTTTTAGCATCTTCTACTCAAAACTTATAATCTGATATGTCAGTAATTTCACTGCTTCAAATACAAGTACTACGATTTTAGACTTCTACCAGCATTCAATACATCTTTTTTGTTCTAGCGTATAGGTGGTGATTTGCATGAAATAAGAAAAGAACAAGAAGCAATTAGGTCCAAAATCAAGCATTTTGACGAAGAGCTGACATTAGTTCTTTACAGGAGGACCTAACTGATGTGTCTCGGAAAAGGGATAAAACATGTGAAGGACTTGTTGAACTGACAAAACAATGGGATGAGAGGGTATAACCACTTCAACCAATATTTAGTTATATTTTTGTAACCCTTCGCTTTTCTTAACGTAGTATGTCGTGACATTCATTGATTAGATCATATGTCCGAGTTGTTAATCAATGTTGGAAAAATGCATGGGGAATGCGTTTTCTCTTTTTCTTATTAAAATCCTTCTTTGCGTTCAAATTATTTATCTTTTCTTTGCTGTGCTTCGACAGCTAATTCGTTCTGTCAAGCTTTGATAGCTTAATGATTATTTTACTATGGAATGAAACAAGCTTGCAGATATCTTTTACTTTGGCCTACTCTTTAGGGGTGCAATTTGGTTCGGTTTGTTTTTGGGTTGATGTCAACTCAAGACCAAGCCGATATTGGTGAAGGTTAACCGAAAATCGAACTGAACTTCCTAACTCGAAAACCAAACCAAACTGAAATGAGAAACCTGAAACCCAAGCCAACCCAATTCAAATTACAGTTTCGGTTCAGTTAGGATCGGGTTAGTTCGATTTAATATAATATTTTTTGAATTAAATTATATATATAATACTATATTTTATAATATCATATGTGATATATTACATATCATATATACATATATATCATATATATATATATATATATAGTATATATAGAATATAGTTCGATCTAAGTCGGTTCAAATTAGAATTCTCTACACTATAGTCTGGGTTTCGATTCGATTCAGTTTAACCGAGGCCCATCGACGGATGTGAAGCGTCGGTGAATGAGAAGGTCTGTGCCACTCAAAGGCAAGAGATGGTGGGACGAGAAAGAATTCCAAGATCTGGACGCCTATCAGTATAGGAGACTTAGGTGGGTCCGCCAGCAATTCACCATCTACAACTACTGTACTCGTAGAGTGAGGTACCCTAGTATGACTCCCGAGTGCAAGAGAGAGAAACGTCTGAAATCAAAACCCTTACCTTGAGGGATAGCTTTGATGAAGTGTGCGTGTCCTGTGTGTTTGAGAGATTGGTTCCATTCTTCTACTGTTATCGTATATCATCACTAGTATGATTTGTGCTTTCTTTTGAAAAGCGTTATTAAGAGTTTAAGATGAATATAAATTGACTTCCTCTGCGTAACTTCTTGTCAAATGGTATATTGACCAACTTTATTCATTCAATTCATTAAGAATCAAAATACTTAGATAATTGCCTTTTGGTCCACATGTCAGATACTGTTTACGTATTTACTTTAAAAAAAAAAAAAAAAAAGAAACGAGAGCAACTCCTCTCTTGAAAGCTTCGCCCGAGAGCAGCTCCTCTCCTGAAACTAAAATCCGCCATCACTGGAGGCTCATCATCCTTCCCTGATAAGAAGAAGACTGAAAGGTGAAAAAAATCAAACCAAAATCCAACCCAGAACTAACCGAAATCAGATCTAGATAACAAATTAAGATACTGAAAACACCAAATAAATCAAAAATTCTAAATGAAAAACAGAGATTAAGCAAAAACTAAAAGTTCACCAGACGAACTCTCTGTGAATTACTTCAAATCCTTGGGTTCAGAGGTTTCTTGAACACCACTCCCACATCAATTTTGTTCATGCAAATTCTCATGAACAGAGCAAGATATTACTGTTAAGATCTACTGATCTACACTTTGTAGTGGGTGGTTTTGTGAAGAAGTCACCAAATGTGATATTACTGATCGACGAGAACCAAAATCAACGAGTGACCGTATTCCGTCTCTAGAACAACTAAAGAGTAAGACTAAGGGAAACAATGGTTTAAGGTATTAGAGATTCTCCAACTCCTAGGACTCTAATTGAGATTATGACTGAACTTTTTGCAGGTTGCCTACGTACCCAAACAGGGATCAAATCAGACGTAGTTCAGGGTTTGAGAATTTTGACAGCCCTTTTGTAACTTCTCCTCTTTTCTCATCATCCACTGTTTCAAGGAAAGCGAGCCTCTATTTATAGAGTTTTGGAGGAATGTTAACTGCAGTTAGAATTTCCAACCACCGTTTCTGACGATGGTTAAAACGTTCACCTCGGGTAGTATGTATCACGTACCTCAGTCTCTTAGGTGGACCAATCACAAGTCGTTTTTGATGAATTACAGGATTGCCACTGAACACCGTGATATGGCATGTAGTTCATAACATGTCAAGAGATTGGTGAGTCCCCTTATATGACACACTCATGACACCTCAACATAGGCGTTGGGGATTAATAGATATTCGTGATAATGAAAGCTGTTTAGCCTTGGCTTCATCGAGACTGTCTAGTCTTGGCACCATTGAGGCTATTAGTCTTAGTACTTTCGAGGCTGTGCAACCTTCTACGTCGTCGAGGTTTCCTCTAGTCGGAGGCGTTTCTTCTACGTCGTCGAGGTTCCGTCTAGACAGAGGCTATGTATCACCTTCTACGTCTTTGAGCTTCGCTCTAGATAGAGGTAGTATCACCTTCTACGTCTTTGAGCATCGCTCTAGACGGAGGTAGGTATTACCTTCTACGTCTTAGAGCTTCGCTATAGACCGAGGTAGTATCACCTTCTACGTCTTAGAGCTTCGCTATAGACCGAGGTAGTATCACCTTCTACGTCTTAGAGCTTCGCTCTAGACGGAGGTAGTATCACCTTCTACGTCTTAGAGCTTCGCTCTAAACGGAGGTAGTATCACCTTCTACGCCTTAGAGCTTCGCTCTAGATGGAGGTAGTATCTCTTTCTACATCTTAGAGCTTCACTCTAGACGGAGGTAGTATTGCCTACAACATCATTGAGCATCGCTCTAGACGGAGGTAGTATTTCCTCCGACGTTATCGAGCAACGCTCTAGACGGAGATAGTCTCGCTTACAACGTCATCAAGCATCGCTCTAGACGGAGGTAGTACTACCTACGACGTCATCGAGCCTCGCTCTAGACGGAGATATGTATCTCCTTATACGTCTTAGAGCTTCGCTTTAGAAAGATGTAGTATTGCCTACAATGTCATTGAGCATCGCTCTAGACAGAGGTAGTATTGCCTACGACGTCATCGAGCATCGCTCTAGACGGAGGTAGTATTGCCTATAACGTCATCGAGCATCGCTCTAGACGGAGGTAGTATCACCTATGACATCATCGAGCATCGCTCTAGACGAAGGTAGTATTGCCTACGACGTCATCGAGCATCACTCTAGATTGAGGTAGTATTGCCTACGACGTCAACGAGCATCACTCTAGATTGAGGTAGTATTGCCTACGACGTCATCGAGCATCGCTCTAGACGGAAGTATATATTGAAGTCTTATTACTTCCAAGGAGATCTCTCTCCTTAGGTGTAAATTCATATCGATGTCGACGTCTTACAGTCTCCTGGGAGGTTGCTCCCTTTAGGTGTAAATTCATAGAGACATGTTTACCGAGACGCATATCTTTGGTAAACGTGAGGTGCACCTTTAAGGCTCTCAAGAACCCGAGGGGTTGTCCTATCCCAAGTGGGAGCTCTCGAGTATGACTTGAGAGGATGTCCCAGCACAAGTGGGACTCTCAAGAACCCGAGGGGTTGTCTAGTCACAGGTGGGTGCCATCGAGTATGACTTGAGAAGTATTTATGCATCGGCATCCTGCTGTAAAGGGGTCTGACATTCCGCTGTGGAGTACCTGTTGATATTAGCTTCATTGCACATTCATTATAGTGTTGATCATCCTGTGATTTATGTAATAACGAGTCATTATGGTAGCGATTTACCTTCTCCCTATATCTATGTCTTGGTCATATATTCCTTGAACCGGTTCCTCGAACCGACCGAGGTTCTTCCTTAGGAAGTTCCCGAGGGTTATACCCACGGGTATCAGTGGAGATCTTACTACGTGTCGGTCATATTCTTGACACGTGACGATCTGTTATTGGGCTATCTGCCCTTACCATTTTTCACATCTACACACTTCAATTTTCTTGTCCGTTAGTAAAGTGGGATCAAAAAGAGCAAGAAAAGATTTTTAACAGGAAGAACAGGTAAATTTTTTAATTGGGTTTTTGACTTGGGGGTTTTCATTCAATCTTCATTTATATGTGTTGTGAATTTTTGAATTGTGGTTTTTGAAATTATTTTTGGGTTTTAATTAGATGCAAAATCATAGCTGGGTTTTTACTTTCAGTTAGAGAAATTGTGATTGGTTATGTTCTACACATGGAGTCAGTCTTGGATCGAACTCTTTGCGAGTTCCTTCAAATCATCGGTTCGGAGGCATCTTGAACACCATGGCTATTGTTGGCAATTCTAAGTTTTGATTAGATGTAAAATCATAGCTGGGTTTTTATTTTCAGTTATAGAAACTATGGTTGGTTATGTTCTATTCATGGAGTCAGTCTTGGATCGAACTCTCTGCGAGTTCCTTCAAATCATTGGGTTCAGAGGCTTCTTGAACACAACAACTGTTGCCGGCAATTCTGTGATAACTTCTCTTACAAAGGCTTCACCTTCTTCAGATACTTCCTTATCACTTCCTTGGTCGACGCGCTCACTCTCTTCATCGAATTACCGGCAATAGTCGTCGGTGTTGTTCGTATGGAGAGAGAGGGAGAGGGAGGGAAAGGGCTTAAGAGTAGATTGGGGATTTTAATTTTTTTGAAAAGCAAGTATGGTAGACAATACCTGACATGTCCTCTACCATATGGCAGAATATCAAAAGGCAATTATCTGATACTTAAGGGGTGAATAAAGTTGGTCAATATACCATTTGACAATAAGTTATGTAAAATAGGGCATATGGGAAAATTTCCCTATTTATATATATATGTAGCATCACTCTTTTATTGGTATTAGTGGTGCCTTGCACTTGCTAGGCACGTACATGATAAAAAAATTAGCAAACAATAAAACTATTAATATAGAATTAACAGACAAGAAACTGTAGATCGATAAAAAAAAAGGAAAAAATGCAACAAAACTATCAAACCTTTGTGAATCAGTTGGAAGATAAAAAGAAAAGACATAATTAATTTAAAGGAAAAAGGAAAAAAAAATACAGAAAGAAAAGAAGAGAAACTCTTAATTGATTGATATATTTCATAAACCTTACAAAACAACATGTGATTTAACCCTAGAAAATAATAAGAAATAAAAAGAAAAAAAGTAATTAGTTGTAGAAGAGAAATTAATGAATGTAAAGAAAAAATAAACATAATTGATTGATATATTATGTAAACCCTACAAATTCACAAGAGATGAAAATAAAAAAGGGCAAACTAAAGGATTTACATATGAGATTATTGATACGATTCAATGTCTGTTGTGCCTATATTCTCTTTACTATATGTAATAGTAAGAATTACCTCAAAAAATATATTAAGCTTTTGTTAGTAGGAGCTGACTCTTAACCTTATCTAGAAATATAATCGTCTATGATATTTCACTGTGGTTTTTTCGACGGTATTAACCATGCGACGCCACGTGTATAAGGCCGGTACTGATTAAGGTGAAAACCGATTAAGATAGAAATTGATTTGAGGTTGATATGTCCCTTAGGTTTTAGAGATGGTCGGTCATCCGTTTTAGTGTTGCTTACATGGCACTGTTTGATTGGTACCACAGGAAACATACCAGATATCATAGACGATTTGCTTTCCCTTATTTATGTGCAGTACTACAAATGGTAGGAATGCCACCCAAATAATCGGGGTTTTATTTGTTCGCATACAACATTCTAAGGTAGTTTTGGAAGGAAAAAGTATGATTTTGACACGTTTTTTGAGGTAAGTCTTGGTATATATATATATTAGTGTGTGTATGTATGCATGTATTTATGTATGTAATGTTGGATTCTTAATCCGACTTTTCTTATAAATTTATCTCTAAGGCTCCCTTTGTTTTGATAGAAAAGATTGATGGCATAAATGGTTTTCTATTGAATTTGATTTCCAAAAAATATATATTTTTCGAAGCCCTTTATAATTTCTTTTCCATTTCTCTCTTTTTTTTTTTTTTTTTCTTTTCTAGTTCTAGCTAATCCGCCAAAAATGACCAGTACTCATGAGCTATTCGAAAGAAAAAGAAATTCTCATTGTTTGATCAACGATTTGAAACTTGTTCTTTTGGTTGCCCGATTGGAAACCTAAAAAGAATTGAAAATTTGCATTTGTCACTTTCATGTGCTTCATTGTTTGGATTTGTTAGAACAGACGAGTGGACCTCACGGCCCATAAGCCCATTTCTCTTTATCTTATTTATTGTCCTGTGTACTGTTTGCCCTAATAATAGTTAATATATAAGCACTTTCTCTAATTGAGATGAGTATGTTTTGGTGCTACAACATGGTATCAGATCAATCCACAAAAAAATTACGAAACAAAAACCCAAATTTTTTTTTCATGTTCACGATACTATTCACACCGCCGCTACTTTTCACGCTACTGTT